>JAGGNK010011915.1:26794-40256 GCA_017590115.1 Montifringilla adamsi | reverse complement strand
GGGAGATTTTGGGAATTTTGGGGGAGATTTTCGGAATTTTTGGGGAGATTTGGGGAGATTTTGGGAATTTTTGGAGAGATTTCAGGGATTTTTGGGGAGATTTTGGGGATTTTTGGGGAGATTTTGGGGATTTTTCGGGAGATTTTGGGGATTTTGGGGAAATTTTGGGGTCTCATCCTGAAACTGAGAAGATTTTGGGGCATTTTTTGGGATTTTGGGGAGATTTGGGGGATTTCTTTGGGGAGATTTCAGGGATTTTGGGGATTTTTTAGGTATTTTGGGCAGATTTGGGGATTTTGGGCGTCTCATGCTGAATTTGGGGGACTTTTAGGTGATTTTTGGGAGATTTTGGGTGGATTTGGGAGGATTTTGGGGAGATTTGGGGATTTTCGGGGTCTCATCCTGAAATTGGGAGGATTTTGGGGCATTTTTGGGGATTTTTGAGGAGATTTGGATTTTTAGGTGATTTTGGGGATTTTTTGGGGGGGATTTTGGAGCATTTGGGGTTTTTTGAGGTCATTTTGGGCTACTTTGGGTAAAGGGGAATTTTTGGGATTTTGGGAGAATTTTGGGGGAATTTTGGGAGAATTTTGAGGAAATTTTGGGGAAATTTTAGGGGAATTTGGAGGAAATTTTAGTAGAAATTTTGGGGGAATTTTGGGAGAATTTTGAGGAAATTTTGGGGAAATTTTAGGGGAATTTGGAGGAAATTTTAGTAGAAATTTTGGGGGAATTTTGGAACAAATTTTGTGGGAATTTTGGTAGAATTTTTGTGAAAATTTTAGGAAAATGTCGGGGGAATTTTGGGACAACTTTAAGGAAATTTTGGAAGAACTTCATGGGAACTTTGTGCAAATTTTGGGAAAATTTGGGATAATTTTGGGGGGAATTTGGGAAGAATCTTCGGGTTAATTTTGGGGGAATTCTGGGAGAACTTTGGGGAAATTTGGCAAGAATTTTATGGGAATTTTTGGGAGAATTTTGGGGGGATTTTTATGGAGAATTTTGGGAGAATTCTGGGGGAATTTCGTGAGAATTTTGGTGAAATTTTAGGGCAAATTTGGGAGAATTTTTGTGAAATTTTAGGGAAAATTTGGGAGACAAAGCCCCCTTTAACCCTTTCCCGGCCCCTCCCAGTCCCTCCCAGTAACCCCAAACCCCCCTTTAACCCTTTCCCGGCCGCTCCCAGTATAAACCAGTACCCTGCTGGAAGTCGGTGCGGCCGCAGCCCCGCACCAGCAGCGCGTCCCCGGTGAAGGCCATGGAGGCGTCGTCGAGGACGAAGGTGACGCAGCCCGGGGTGTGCCCGGGGGTGGGCACCACCCGCAGCGCCTGGCCCCCCAAAAAAGGGGTCAGGGACCCCCGGAATGGGGTCAGGGAGACAAAGAAACCCAAAAAACCACCCAAAATACCCCAAAAATGGGGTCGGGGACCCCCAAAAATGGGTCAGGGAGACCAAAAAACCCCAAAATCCCACCCAAAGTACCCCAAAAATGGGTCAGGGACCTAAAAAAACCAAAAAAAACCCCAAAGTACCCCAAAAAAGGGGTTTGGGACCCCCAAAAATGGGTCAGGGAGACCAAAAAACCCCAAAATCCCACCCAAAGTACCCCAAAAAAGGGGTCGGGAACCCCCGGAATGGGGTCAGGGAGACAAAAAACCCAAAAAAACACCCAAAGTACCCCAAAAAAGGGTTAGGGACCTAAAAAACCCAAAAACCTCCCAAAATACCCCAAAAATGGGTCAGGGAGACGAAGAAACCCAAAAAAACACCCAAAATACCCCAAAAAAGGGGTCGGGGACCCCCAAAATGGGGTCAGGGAACAAAAAAACCCAAAAACCACCCAAAATACCCCAAAAATGGGTCAGGGAACAAAAAAAAAACAAAAAATCCCACCCAAAATACCCCAAAAAAGGGGTCGGGGACCCCCGGAATGGGGTCAGGGAGACAAAAATCCCAAAAAAACACCCAAAATACCCCAAAAAAGGGTCAGGGAGACAAAGAAACCCAAAATGGGGTCAGGGAGACAAAAATCCCAAAAAAACACCCAAAATACCCCAAAAAAGGGTCAGGGAGACAAAGAAACCCAAAAAATCCCACCCAAAATACCCCAAAAATGGGGTCAGGGAACAAAGAAACCCCAAAACCACCCAAAGTACCCCAAAAATGGGTCAGGGAGACAAAAAAACCCCAAAAAACCACCCAAAATACCCCAAAAATGGGTTAGGGACCTAAAAAACCCAAAAACCACCCAAAATACCCCAAAAATGGGTCAGGGAGACAAAAAAAAACCAAAAAACCACCCAAAATACCCCAAAAATGGGTCAGGGAGACGAAGAAACCCAAAAATCCCACCCAAAATACCCCAAAACCCAGGCGCAGGTCGGCGCGGGCGCCGCTGTCCCGGCCGATGGCGCTCCGGCAGCCCAGGGCGCGGCGCAGCGCCCCCGAGCCGGTCACGTGATCCGCGTGGCAGTGCGTGTTGGCTGCGGGGGGGTGACGTCATGGCGTGACGTCATGGCGTGACGTCACCCAGAGAGAGAAAAACCCGCCACGCCCCCGTCCCCTCCCCCACCAGCGACTCACAGCGCGGCGAGATTTTGGGGCATTTGGGTGATTCTTAGGGACTTTTGGGGGGATTTTGGTGATTCTGGGTGATTTCAAGATGATTTTCAACTTATTTCTTTAGGATTTTGGGTGATTTGGGGTGATTTTTGTTGATTTTGGTAAATTTTGAAAGATTTTGGGTGATTTTAAGATGATTTTCAGGTGATTTCTTAAGAATTTTGGATTATTTTTGGGTGATTTTGGGTGATTTTTGTTGATTTTGGTAAATTTTGAAAGATTTTGGGTGACTCTAAGATGATTTTCAGGTGATTTCTTTAGGATTTTGGGTGATTTTTGTTGATTTTGGTAAATTTTGAAAGATTTTGGGTGACTCTAAGATGATTTTCAGGTGATTTCTTTAGGATTTTGGGTGATTTTTGTTGATTTTGGTAAATTTTAAGTGATTTTGGGTGATTTCAAGATGATTTTCAGGTGATTTTGTTACGATTTTGGGTGACTTTTGGGTGATTTTCACCTGATTTTGGTAAATTTTGAATGGTTTTGGGTGATTTTAAGATGATTTTCAGGTGATTTCCTAAGATTTTTGGGTGATTTTTTGGTGATTTTGGGTGATTTTTGTTGATTTTGGTAAATTCTGAATGATTTGGGCGATTTCAAGATGACTTTTGACTGATTTTTTCAGGATTTTGGGTGATTTTATGTGGATTTTGTTAATTTTGAGCGATTTTGGTGATTTTTAGGGACTTTTTGGGTGATTTTGGGGGATTTTTCTGGATTTTGGTCATTTTTGGAATGATTTTGGGTGATTTTAAGATAACTTTCAGCTGATTTCTTTAGGATTTTGGGTGATTTTGGTGATTTTTAGGGATTTTTGGTGATTTTGGTGATTTTGTGAATGATTTTGGAAGATTTTAAGATGATTTTCAGCTGATTCCTTTATGATTTTGGGTGATTTTTGGGTGATTTTGTTAATTTTTGGAATGATTTCGGGTGATTTTAAGATGATTTTCAGCTGATTTCTTTAGGATTTTGGGTGATTTTTGGGTGATTTTGTTAATTTTTGGAATGATTTCGGGTGATTTTAAGATGATTTTCAGCTGATTTCTTTAGGATTTTTGGGTGATTTTGATAAATTTTGAGGGATTTTTGAATGATTTCAGTGATTTTCAGCTGATTTTATCTTGATTTTTAAAAATTCTGAGGCATTTTGGAATGATTTTGGTGATTTTTTAGTGAATTTTGGGGTGATTTGGGGTGATTTTTGTGGATTTAGATAATTTTTGAATGATTTTGGGTGATTTTAAGATGATTTTCAGCTGATTTCTTTAGGATTTTGGGGTGATTTTTGTGGATTTTGGTAAATGCAAAGGAACATCTGAATGATTTTGGTGATTTTTCAGCTGATTTTATGCTGATTTTGATGATTTTGGAATGATTTTGGATGATTTTCAGACGATTTTCAGATTATTTCTTCATGATTTTGAGTGATTTTGGCAAATTTTAAGGAAATTTTGAATGATTTTGGTGATTTTCAGCTGGTTTTTGTTGATTTTGGTGAATTTTGAGAGATTTTGGAATGGTTTTGGGTGATTTAAAGATGATTTCCAGCTGATTTCTTCACGGTTTTGGGTGAATTTTGGCTGATTTTGGCTGATTTTTGTTGATTTTGGGGCGATTTTGGGTGATTTTGATAATTTAGGAGGGATTTTTTAATGATTTTGGTGATTTTGATGATTTTAGGAGATTTTATGTGGATTTTGGTAATTTTGAGCGATTTTGGTGATTTTTAGGGACTTTTTGGGTGATTTTGGGGGATTTTTCTGGATTTTGGCAATTTTTGGAATGATTTTGGGTGATTTTAAGATGATTTTCAGCTGATTTCTTTAGGATTTTGGGGTGATTTTGGTGATTTTTAGGGATTTTTGGGGATTTTTGTGGATTTTGGTGATTTTGTGAATGATTTTGGAAGATTTCAAGATGATTTTCAGCAGATTCCTTTATGATTTTGGATTATTTTGGGGTGATTTTTGTTGATTTTGGTCATTTCGGTGATTTTTAGGGACTTTTTGGGTGATTTTTGGGGGATTTTTCTGGATTTTGGTCATTTTTGGAATGATTTTGGGTGATTTTAAGATGATTTTCAGCTGATTTCTTTAGGATTTTTGGGTGATTTTGATAAATTTTGAGGGATTTTTGAATGATTTCAGTGATTTTCAGCTGATTTTATCTTGATTTTAGAAATTTTTGGGGGATTTTTGAATGATTTTGGTGACTTTTTAGTGAATTTTGGGGTGATTTGGGGTGATTTTTGTGGATTTAGGTAATTTTTGAATGATTTTGGGTGATTTTAAGATGATTTTCAGCTGATTTCGATGATTTTGGAATGATTTCGGATGATTTCAGATGATTTCTTCATGATTTTGAGTGATTTTGGCAAATTTTAAGGAAATTTTGAATGATTTTGGTGATTTTCAGCTGATTTTTGTTGATTTTGGTGAATTTTGAGAGATTTTGGAATGGTTTTGGGTGATTTAAAGATGATTTTCAGCTGAGTTCTTCACGGTTTTGGGTGAATTTTGGCTGATTTTAGCTGATTTTTGTTGATTTTGGGGCGATTTTGGGTGATTTTGATAATTTAGGAGGGATTTTTTAATGATTTTGGTGATTTTGATGATTTTAGGATGATTATTGGCTGATTTCTTTATGACTTTGGTGAATTTTGGCTGATTTTGGGTGATTTTAGTGATTTTTTGTGATTTTTCGGTGATATTTTTGTGATTTTGGTGATTTTGAGTCATTTTTGACAAATTTTGATATTTTAAAGTGATTTTTTTTTGGGCTGATTTCAGCCGTTTTTCTTTGATTTGGGTGATTTTGGGTGATTTTTTTTGGGCTGGTTTTTGGTCATTTTGGGTCATTCGGGTGATTTTGAATTTTTTTTGGGGTGATTTTCGGGTGATTTTGGTGATTTTGGGTGATTTCCAGTGATTTTGGTGATTTCCAGGTGATTTTTGATGATTTTGGGGCCCTTTAAGGGGGTGGGAGGGGCTTAAATGGGCGTGGCCTCTTGAGATGGGAGGGGTTTAAAGGGGTGATGGGCGGGGCTTAAACCAACACATGGGCGTGGTTTAAAGGGGCATCGTGCGGTGGGCGGAGCCTAAATGGGCAGAGCATTGTGGGCGTGGCTTTGTAAACTGAGGGGTGGGGCTTAAACCACCATGTGGGCGGGGTTTAATGGGGCGTGGTGCTGTGGGCGGGGCTTAAATTGACACACCCAGCGGATTTAAAAGGGCACCACACCGTGGGTGGAGCATTGTGGGCGTGGCTTTGTAAACTGAGGGGTGGGGCTTAAACCACCATGTGGGCGGGGTTTAATGGGGCGTGGTGCTGTGGGCGGGGCTTAAATCAACACATCCAGCAGATTTAAAGGGGCACCACACCGTGGGTGGAGCATTGTGGGCGTGGCTTTGCAGACTGATGGGCGGGGCTTAAAGCAGCAGGTGGGCGGGGTTTAATGGGGCGTGACACTGTGGGCGGGGCTTAAACTGCCACATCCATCGGATTTAAAGGGGCACCACACCATGGGTGGAGCATTACGGGTGTGTCTTAGCAGACTGATGGGCGGGGCTTAAAGCAGCATGTGGGCGGGGTTTAGGGGGGCGTGACATTGTGGGACACACCCAGCGGATTTAAAAGGGCACCACACCGTGGGTGGAGCATTATGGGCGTGGCTTTGATGGGTGGGGCTTAAACCACAATGTGGGCGGGGTTTAAAGGGGAGTGGCATTGTGGGCGGGGCTTAAATCGACACACCCAGCCGATTTAAAGGGGCACCACACCATGGGTGGAGCATTACGGGTGTGTCTTAGCAGACTGATGGGCGGGGCTTAAAGCAGCATGTGGGCGGGGTTTAAGGGGGCGTGACATTGTGGGCGGGGCTTAAACTGCCACATCCATCGGATTTAAAGGGGCACCACACCATGGGTGGAGCATTACGGGTGTGTCTTAGCAGACTGATGGGCGGGGCTTAAACCACCATGTGGGCGGGGTTTGAGGGGGCGTGGCGCGGTGGGCGGGGCCTCACCGGCGTAGCGCAGGGTGAGGCCGAGCTCCCGCAGCAGCTGCAGGTCGCGGGGCACCGTCTCCAGCACGGGGTCGATGATGACGGCGTCGCCGGTGGCGGCGTCCGCCAGCAGGTAGGTGTAGGTGCAGGAGGAGGCCTCGAAGAGCTGCGGAAACAGCCGGAAAATGCCCCAAAAACGGGCTCAGAAAGGGATTTAATGTCCTGAAAAAAATCCTGGGAAAATAGCCCAAAATGTCCTGAAAATAGCTCAAAAAAAAAGATTCTGGAAAAGAGCTGAAAGCATTGCTCAGAAAGGAATTTAAATTATTGTGGGAATAATTGAAAGAATCCCTGGAAAATCCTCCGAAAAATGCACAAAAATATCCTGAAAACAGCTCAGAAAAATTCTGGAAAATACCCCCAAAATGTGTTCAAAAATACCCCAAAATATGCTCAAAAAATAATTTAAATCATTGTGGAAATGTCCTAAAAAAATCCCTGGAAAATAACAGGAAAAGACCCCAAAATATCCTGAAAATATCTCAAAAAAACTCCCGAAAATAGTCCAAAATATGTTCAAAAATACCCCAAAATACGTTCTAAAAATAATTTAAATCATTGTGGAAATGTCCACAATTTAAATCAATGTGGAAATGAAAAAAATCCCTGGAAAATAACAGGAAAATAGCCCAAAATATCCTGAAAAGATCTCAAAAAAATTCTGGAAAATGGCCCAAAATGGGCTCAAAAAATAAATAAAATAATTGTGAAAAATGTCCTGGAAAAACCCCCAAAAAATCCACAAAAAAACCCTCAAGGTGTCCAAAAAACATCATCAAAATCTCCTCAAAATATCCACGAAAACACCCCGAAAAATTCTCCAAAATACCTGAAAATCTGCTGAAAACATCCCCAAAAAAACCCCAAAAAAGCCCCAAAAATATCCTTAAAAAGGATTCAAATCCTCCTGAAAATGTCCTCAAAAAAACCTGGAAAATATCCAAAAATATCCTCCAAAAATAACTTAAATAATCCTGAAAATATCCCAAAAATACCCGAAAATTTCCTGAAAATTGCTCCAAAAATCTCCAAAAAAAGCCCCAAAAACCGTTGAAATCTCTTCAAAATTGCCTAAAAAATTCCCCCAAAATCAAAATTTCCTCAAAATCTCAACAAAACCCCCAAAAATCTCAATAAAAGCCGGAACCCCCTCCCCCCAGGGCGCTGCCGTCCCCTCCCCCACCTGGCGCAGCAGCAGCTGCCGCCCCTCCCCCCGCGGCGCTGTCGCGAGGCCGCGCGCTGTCGCGACAGAGGCGGCGACAGCGCGGAGCCGGCCGAGCAACATGGCGGCGGTGGGGCCCGCAGCGAGGGCGCGGCCGCTTTAAGAGGGAAGGGGCGGGGCTTAAGGGCCTTAAAAGGGAGCCGGGCGCAAAAAAAGAGGCGGGGCCGTGCTTAAAGCGGCGATGGCGGGAAAGGGGCAGGTGGGGCCCGCCTTAAAGGGGCAATGGTTCACGTTTGCATTTTAATTGCGAATTAATTAATGATTTTATGGGTTTATGACGCAATTATTGGGTTTTATTTTACGTTGGTTGGATGTTCATTAAGATAATTTATTGCGCATTTGTTCTGATTTCTTTCTTTTTTTAACGCTTGCATTGATGAATCAGACATTCAAAAATATGTATTTATTAAAATGACATGCTAATTGCAAATTCGTTATCAAATTCTTTGCATTTTTAATAAACTGCACGGATCCAGCGCGCATTTGGAATAAATTTACTTATAACAAATCGGTTTTAATCAATATTTTTATTTCTTGAAGTATCATTGATGAGTTTTTATTACATTTTATATGTAAATATTTTAATTAACTCGTATTTTAATTCTATCTCTGCATTAGATTTAAATTCGTTGTGCATTTATTGTTTACATCTATTTCCATAAATTCTTGTGCTCGTGCAATTCTTTATTTCATAAATATTCGTTTTAATTAACGAATTTAATTTAGAATTTAACGAATTTAATTTAAAAATTAATTAATTTTTAGTTTAATTCCTGTATATTTATAGTATTCTTATAAATCACATAAATATTTAAAATTTCCATATTTTAATATAAATTTTTATTGAATTTCTAGTTTATTTCATGCACATTTATATTCTTCTCATAAAAAAACCATTAATATTTAAATATTTAAATATTCATACGTTATTATTAATCTTTATGGAATTTTTATTTATTTATTCCTTTATTTCATTTCTATTTTTGCTATTTTTATAAACAGGGTAAATTTTTTTTGGAAGTTCATACTTTAAGATTAATTTTATTCAATTTTTAGTTTATTTTTTAATTTATTTTATGCATATTTAATATTCTTTTCATAAATAACCGAAATATTTTTAAAGTCCGTGATTTCAGATTAATTTTTGCTGAATTTTTATTTTATTTCATGCACGTTTTTATTATTTCTTATCTATTTTAAATACAATTAAATATTTAAAAATGCGCATTTTAATATTTTCATCGGGTTTTTGCTTTTAGCTTTACTATTTGAAACAGATTAATTAAATACTTAATAACAAAATAATAAATAAAATAAAATAAGTAAATTTTAAAAAATAAAAAGAGCCATTGCCCCTTTAAGAAGGCCCCGCCCACCTCCTAAAAGCCCCGCCCACCACCCCAAACCTCATTAATTATTCATCAATTTCTACCCAAATTCTCTTTATTAGCGCTAAGGAAAAGGGGTGTGGTTTAAGATGGGGGGCGTGTCCGCGGCGATGATGTCACTGCGGCGCCGATGACGTCATCGCTGACGTCACCAGGAAGGGCTGGGCCGGCAGGGGGCGCTGCCGCTCCCCGCAGAGCAGCAGCCAATGGGGACGCACGAAGAGCAGCGAGGGGCGGAGCTCCAGCGCCTGAGGGGAAGGGGCGGAGCTTGGGGTTAAAAATGGGGCGGGGCTTGGTGGTAGCCAGCGAAGCCACGCCCCCTTTCGTTTTTAGGCCACACCTCCTCGAAGGCGGGGTCCCAGTCCTGTGATGTCACCACGTGCGTCACCGATTCGGTGGGGGAGGGGCACGCACCCGGCAGGGGGGGGATGGGCTCCCCCTCCCCCTCCTCGTCCTCGCTGTTCTCCTCGGTGGAGCCGCCGTAGGGGCTGGGGGAGGGGAGGGACACGCCCACCTCAGGGGACACGCCCACCTCAGGGGGCGCGCCCACTTCAGGAGACACACCCACTTCAGGAGACACACCCACTTCAGGGGACACACCCACTTCAGGGGGACACGCCCACTTCAGGGAGACATGCCCATCTCAGGGGACACGCCCACCTCAGGAGACACGCCCACTTCGGGGGACACACCCACTTCAGCAGACACGCCCACTTGATGGGACACGCCCACCTCAGGGGACACGCCCACTTCAGAGGGACACACCCACTTGATGTGCAGCCACACCCTCTTAAGGTATGGCCACACCCACTCATGCGTGACTCCACCCACCTAAAATGTGACCACACCCACCCTGTGTGACCACACCCATTTAAAGTATGGCCGCACCCATTTATGGCCACGCCCACTCCATGTATGACAATGCCATTATAAAGGATGGCCACACCCATTCAGGTGTGACCACGCCCATTTAAGTATGGCCACACCCACATGTGGCCACACCCTGTTATGAAGTGGACACACCCACTTAATTCATGGCCACGCCCACCTCGGTTGTGACCCCACCTGCTTAAAATGTGGCCCCACCCACTTCAGCTAGTGCCACGCCCATTCCAACTGTGACAAGCTGTGGCCACGCCCACTCCACGTCTGACCATGCCCACTCCAGACATGACTCCACCCACTTATTTCAAGGCCACGCCCACCCCACACGAGACCACACGCCCTCACTCCAAACTCACTCGTCTGATTGGCTGCCGCTGTCACCTGACTCAGGGGGCGTGGCTGGTGCCGTGGGGGGTGGAGTCCTGGGTGTGTCCACTTGAGGAGGCCCCGCCCCTTTTTTCACCTTGGGGGAGGGCCGTGGAGGGGGCGGGGCATCCTCAGGCTCCTCCCCCTCGCTGCCAGAGGAGGCGGAGCCATCCAAGAGGTACCTGGGGGGAGGGGCAAGTGTGGAGCCACGCCCACATGGGGGTGTGGCAATTACAACTGTGGGTGTGGCTGAGGGGGCGTGGCCTATCCAGGTGAGCCCAAAACCCCCCAGAATCCCCATTTTTCACCCGAATTTCACCCAGTTTTTTCCCTTTTTCCCCTCCCAGGTGTGCCCAGGTGTGCCCAGGTGTGTTTCCATCCCACTCAAGTGCCCCCAGGTGTGCCCAGAACCCCCCAAAATCCCCATTTTCCACCCAAATTTCACCCAGTTTCTTTCCTTTTTCCCCTCCCAGGTGCCCCCATGTGCCCCCAGGTGTGCCCAGGTGCCCCCAGGTGTGCCCAGAACCCCCCCAAATCCCCATTTTCCACCCGGAGGGGCTCACCTGCGGTGGGGGAGGGGCGGCGGTAGAACAGGGCCCCGGGGGGGCGCCGGGGGCTCCCCTCCCCCTCCTCCCGCAGCGTGAAGGGACCCAGGCGGCGAACCTGGGGGGAGGGGCACAGGGGTCAGCCGGGGGTCAGCGGCTGGTCAGCGGTCACTCACTGGTCACTCACTGGACAGTGGTCACTCAGGATCACTGGTCACTCAGTGATCACTCAGTGGTCAGTGGTCACTCAGCGGTCACTCTGGCCACTCAATGGTCACTCAGTGGTCAGTGGTCACTCAGTGATCAGTGGTCACTCTGGCCACCCAATGGTCACTCAGTCGCTACTCTCTGGTCACTCAAGGCCACTCTGGTCACTCAGCGGTCACTCAGGGTCAGCGGTCGCTCAGCGGTCACTCAGGTCACTCCGGTCACTCAGTGGTCACTCAGGTCACTCAGCGGTCACTCTGGTCACTCAGCGGTCAGTGGTCACTCTGGTCACTCACCGGGGCCGGGGGCGGTTCCTCTCCCTCCTCGGGGGCTGCGAACGCTCGGATGAAAGCGAGGCCGTAGGGGCGGCTCTGGGGGCGGGGCCAACAGGTGAGCGCTGCCCAGGTGAGCCCTGCCCCCCCAGGTGAGCCCTGACCCCCCCAGGTGAGCCCTGCCTTCTCCCCCGCCGCCGCTCCCCTCCACTTCCCGCCATCGTCGGGCCTCAGCAGATTCTCCGCCGGGTGACGCTGCGGAGACGCACCGGACCCTCAGCACCGAGCCCTTCCTCCCCCGGTACCGGAGCCTCCTCCCGGTCCTACCGAACCCTCCCTGGACCCACCGGGTCGGCGCTGGTCACCGACACCACCCGTGTGAACGGGATCTCCGCCATGGCCGCTCCCGCCGCCTCACGGCTCCACCGGAAGCCCCCTCAGAGCTCCACCGGAAGCCGCCTCAGAGCTCCCTGGTAGGAGACGCTCCGCCAAACAACACCCCCCCCAACTCTATGGTTTTACTTAGTACTCCCAGTGCTTTCGAGCACGCGCGCGGAGGCGCTCTACCCCGCAAGTCCTCCCGCCTCTATGATCACGTGGGGGTTTTCTTCCCGCCCTTTTCCAAGCGCGGGAAGCCGTGAGGGGAAGGGGGCGGAGCGAAGGTAATTAAACCTCCATGAGGGTAATTACACCTAATTAACCCTTGACGAGAACAATTCATTAAGATCCGGCGCTAATTAAGAGCGAGACGAGGCGGTTTTGGCGGTTTATTGGCGCGGGGGGGAGCCTCCCAGTGCTCCCAGTTCAGCCCAGTAAGCGGCCGTACTCGGCCAGGGCCGAGGATTTCTTCACCCCGTCCCAGATGCGGGCGGCGTAATGGAACCTGCCACCAGTACGGACCAGTATGGACCAGTACGGACCAGTACGGGTAAGAAATGGCCTCCCAGTTAATCCCAGTCCCCTCCCAGTTGCCCTCAAACCAAGAAATGCCCTCCCAGTTAATCCCAGTCCCCTCCCAGTTGCCCTCAAACCTCCTCCCAGTCCCTCCCAGTATAAACCAGTAACCCAAGTCCCCTCCCAGTTTATCCCAGTCCCTCCCAGTCCATTCCCAGTTCCTCCCAGTACAAACCAGTAACCCCAAACCCCCTTTAACCCTTTCCCAGCCCCTCCCAAACCCCTCCCAGTCCCTCCCAGTAACCCCAAACTCCCTCCCAGTCCATCCCAGTCCCTCCTAGTGCCCCCCAATCCCCTCCCAATCCCCCTCAGTCCATTCCCAGTCCCTCCCAGTCCAAACCAGTAACCCCAAACCCCTCTTTAACCCTTTCCCAGTCCCTCCCAGCTCCCCCCAATCCCCTCCCAGTACAAACCAGTAACCCCAAATCCCCCTTTAACCCTTTCCCAGTCCCTCCAGTCCCTCCCAGTTTATCCCAGTCCCTCCCAATCCCCTCCCAGTCATCCCAAACTCCCTCCCAGTTTATTCCAGTCACCCCAAACCCCCTCCCAGTCCCTCCCAGTCCCTCCCAAACCCCTCCCAGTTTATCCCAGTCCCCTCCCAATCCCCTCCCGGTCCCTCCCAGTGCCCCCCAATCCCCTCCCAGTATAAACCAGTAACCCTAAATCCCCCTTTAACCCTTTCCCAGTCGCTCCCAGTCTCACCAGTTCCTCTCGGTCAGCAGGCTGTGGGATAACTGGGAGCGCGCGGCCGCCAGGACCCTCCCCCTGAGCCGGGCCAGGAGCCCCCCCAGCCCCCCCCGGCCCCGGAAGGGGGGCAGGGCGGGGAACAGCGCCCCTCCCCCACCTGCGGAGAGTCAGACTGGTCTGTACTGGTTTGTACTGGTTTGTACTGGTTTTACTGGGAGAGAGTCGAGGGAGCTTGCCCCGTCCC
>JAGGNK010011915.1:2198-17151 GCA_017590115.1 Montifringilla adamsi | reverse complement strand
TTGCGCTGGCCCCGCCTTGGGGGCGGCCGGAGGCGGCTGCTGGGGGGGGGAAGGGAAATGACGTCATGGGGAGTGGCCACAACGAGTGGGAGGGGTCACGCCCTTTTGGTTGGTGGCCACGCCCCCCAGGCTCACCCGCTCGGCCGGGGGCTTGGCCAGGATGATTGGCGTCTTCTGCAGGGGTCCCGCTGGCTCCTCCCCCTGCTCCTGTGGGCGGGGCGAGGTCAGTGAGGCCACACCCACCACATTCACAGACAGACACGCCCACCCATGATCATCCCCGCCCCTTTCAAAGCCATTCATTGGTTATTATATGGCTCTTGGCCACGCCCACAGCTGCCACACCCTTTAAAAGCCACACCCCCACGCTCCACCACACCCTCTGCAGCAGATGTCAATCATTCCCAAGCCACGCCCCCTTGCATAGCCGGGCCATGTACACCTGTCAATCACACCCAAGCCACGCCCCAACACCACTCTCAATTGCTGTCAATCATGCTCAAGCCCCGCCCTCTCCCACATTAGCCCCTCCCACCAGAAGCTCCGCCCCAACACCACTCCCACAACTGTCAATCATTCTCAAACCCCGCCCCACCACCATGCCCATCCCCACACAACCGCTGTCAATCAACGGCAAGCCCCGCCCCACCACCACGCCCATCCCCTCACAACCACTGTCAATCAACCCCAAGCCCCTCCCAGGTGTGGCCCAGGTGTGGCCCAGGTGTGGCCCAGGTGTGCCCAGGTGTGGCCCAGCTGTCCCAGGGGTGGCCCAGGTGTGCCCAGGTGTGGCCCAGGTGTGGCCCAGGTGTGGCCCAGGTGTGGCCCAGGTGTGGCCCAGGTGTGGCCCAGGTGTGGCCCAGGTGTGGCCCAGGTGTGTCTCAGGTCTCCCCACATTCCCCCCAGGTGTCCCCAGATGTGCCCAGGTACCTCCAGGTCCCCCCAGGTGTATCCCACATCCCCTCAGGTGTGCCCCAGAGTCCCAGGTGTGCCCCCAGGTGTGCCCAGGTATCCCCAGGTGTGCCCCAGGTGTGTAGCAGGTGACCCCAGGTGTGCCCCAGAGAGTCCCAGGTGTATCCCCAGGTGTGCCCAGGTGTGCCCAGGTATCCCCAGGTGTGCCCAGGTGCCCCCCAGGTGTGTCCCACATCCCCCCACCTGTCCCAGGTGTATCCCAGGTGTGCCCCCAGGTGTGCCCAGGTGTGTCCCAGGTGTGTCCCAGGTGTGTCCCAGGTGTGCCCTCACCTGTCAGCGCCTCCTGAGCGAAGTATTTGACGTCGACGTCCTGGTCCTGCGTCAGCTTCTCCAGCACCGGCTTCACCTCGGTCTGCAGCGTGCTGGGACAGGTGAGACACAGGTGAGACACAGGTGAGACAGGTGAGACAGATGAGACAGGTGAGATATGGACAGGTGAGAGACAGGTGAGACATGTGAGGGACAAGTGAGACAGGTGAGAGGTGAGATACAGGTGAGGGACAGGTGGAACAGGTGAGATATGGACAGGTGAGATGGGACAGGTGAGACAGGTGAGAGATGGACAGGTGAGATGGGAGATATGGACAGGTGAGGCAGGTGAGGGACAGGTGAGACCCAACAGGTGAGACAGGTGAGGTAAGGACAGGTGGGACAGGTGAGACACAGGCAAGTGAGACAGGTGAGACAGGTGGGGGACAGGTGAGACCCAACAGGTGAGACAGGTGAGACAGGTGAGATGGACAGGTGAGACATTGACACACGGACAGCGGAGACGAGTGAGACAGACAGGTGTGGGAACGAAACCAGTCCAAACCAGTATAAACCAGTACAACCCAGTATAACCACTATAAACCACTCCAAACCAGTGCTCCCAGTCCAAACCAGTATAAACCAGTATAAACCAGTACAAACCAGTCCAAACCAGTATAACCCAGTATGACCAGTACCCGCTGTCCAGGATGGGCCCGATGCGCTGCAGTCCCACCAGTATAACCCAGTACAAACCAGTATAAACCATTATAACCCAGTATAACCACTATAAACCACTCCAAACCAGCCCAAACCAGTGCTCCCAGTCCAAACCAGTATAACCCAGTATGACCAGTACCCACTGTCCAGGATGGGCCCGATGCGCTGCAGTCCCACCAGTACAACCCAGTATAACCAGTATAAACCATTATAACCCAGTATAAACACTCCAAACCAGCCCAAACCAGTCCAAACCAGTCCAAACCAGTCCAAACCAGTATAACCCAGTATAAACCAGTACCCGCTGTCCAGGATGGGCCCGATGCGCTGCAGGGACTTGGCCACGTTGAAGCGAACGTTGGCCACGGCGTCGGCGGCCATGCGCAGCACGGTGGGCAGCATCTGCGTGGTGGTCACCTCCTGGCCACACACCTCCGACAGCACCTGCGCAGGTGAGACAGGTGAGGCAGGTAAGGGGAGAACAGGTGAGGTATGGACAGGTAAGATGGGACAGGTGAGGTATGGACAGGTGAGATGGGACAGGTGAGACTGGACAGGTGAGACAGGTGAGATCAGACAGGTGAGACAGGTGAGGTATGGACAGGTGAGATGGGACAGGTGAGACACAGGGCCATGGGCAGCATCTGCGTGGTGGTCACCTCCTGGCCACACACCTCCGACAGCACCTGCGCAGGTGGGACAGGTGAGGCAGGTAAGGGGAGAACAGGTGAGGTATGGACAGGTAAGATGGGACAGGTGAAGTATGGACAGGTGAGATGGGACAGGTGAGGTTGGGACAGGTGAGCTACGGACAGGTGAGGTACGGACAGGTGAGGTGGGACAGGTGAGGTACGGACAGGTGAGGTACGGACAGGGGAGGTATGGACAGGTGAGACAGGTGAGGTATGGACAGGTGAGACAAGTGAGGCATGGACAGGTGAGGTACGGACAGGTGAGGTATGGACAGGTGAGATGGGACAGGTGAGACAGGTGAGATCAGACAGGTGAGACAGGTGAGGTACGGACAGGTGAGACATGGGCAGATGAGACAAGTGAGACATGGACAGGGGAGACATGGACAGGTGAGACAGGTGGGACAAGTAAGATACAGACAGGTGAGGTATGGACAGGTGAGACAGGTAAGAGGAGAACAGGTAGGACAAGTGAGATGGAACAGAAAAGAAGAACACGTAAGACACAGGTGAGACGTGGACAGGTGAGATGGACAGGTGAGACACAGGCGGCACACGTGAGACGTGGACAGGGACTGGGGACATCCATCGCTCGTGCCCAGGTGTGCCCAGGTGTGTTCCCATCCCCCTCAGATGTGCCCAGGTGTATCTCAGGTGTGTACCCAGGTGTGCCCAGGTAACACAGGTGACCCAAGTACACCCCAAAGGTGGCACAGGTGACCCAGATAACAGCACGGGTGCCCTCCCAGGTGCCCCCAGGTGTGCTGTGGGTGTGCCCAGGTGCCCTCAGCTGTACCCCGGTGTATCTCAGGTGTGCCCAGGTGTGGCCCCAGGTGTGTTCCTATCCCTCTCAGGTGTACCCAGGTGCCCCCAGGTGTGTCTCAGGTGTGCCCAGGTGTGCCCCCAGGTATGTTCCTATCCCTCTCAGGTGTACCCAGGTGTGTCTCAGGTGCCCCCAGGTGTGCCCAGGTGTGGTTCTATCCCCCTCAGGTGTGCCCAGGTGTGCCCAGGTACCCACGTTGATGCAGAAGAGCGTGGTCATGCGGTGCAGGTAGTTGGGGTCGGCGGCCATGGCCAGCACCTTGGGCACGATGGTGCCCTGCGCCCAGGTGTGCCCGAAGCGCTCCACCAGCTTGCGCAGGTTACTGGTGGCGGCCTCGCGGATGGCGTACACTGCGGGGAACCAGTGCGGACCAGTAAGGACCAGTATGGACCAGTACGGGCCAGTAAGGACCAGTATGGGCCAGTACGGGCCAGTAAGGACCAGTATGGACCAGTATGGACCAGTATGGCCCAGTAAGAACCAGTACGGGCCAGTAAGGACCAGTGCGGACCAATACGGACCAGTATAAACCAGTATGGACCAGTATGGACCACTATGGGCCAGTAAGGACCAGTAAGGACCAGTACGGACCAGTATAAACCAGTACGGACCAGTATAAACCAGTATGGACCAGTATGGACCAGTATAAACCAGTATGGACTACTATAAACCAGTATGGACCAGTACAGACCAGTAAGGACCAGTATAAACCAGTACGGACCTGTTTGGACCACTAAGGACCAGTATAAACCAGTACGGACCAGTACAGACTAGTATGGACGAGTATGGACCAGTAAGGACCAGTACAGACCAATATAGACCAGTATAAACCAGTACGGACCAGTGTGGACCAGTATGGACCAGTAAGGACCAGTGCGGACCAGTATAAATCAATATAAATCAGTATGGACCAGTATAAACCGGTATGGACCAGTAAGGGCCAGTATAAACCAGTTTGGACCAGTACAAAGCAGTATAAACCGATATAGATCAGTACAAACCAGTATGGACCAGTTTGAACTGGTATGGACCAGTGCAAACCAGCATGGACTAATAAGGACCAGTACGGACCAGTACCACCCACCCTCAGCAGCCAGTAACCCTCCCAGTCCCTCCCAGTCCCTCCCAGTCCCTCCCAGTCCCTCCCAGTATAAACCAGTCCCTCCCAGTACCGTGATCCACCAGCCAGGCCATGCAGAGCGAGTTCAGCTTCTCATCGAAGAACTCCACGCCCTGCGAGGGGGAGACACCAGTAAGGACCAGTATGGACCAGTATAAACCAGTATAGACCAGTACAAACCAGTATGGACCAGTATGGACCAGTACAAACCAGTGTATGGACCAGCATGGACCAGAACGGACCAGTACAAACCAGTATGGACCAGTATAGACCAGTACGGACCAGCATGGACCAGTATAAACCAGTGTGGGCCAGTACAAACCAGTATGGACCGATATGACCAGTATAAACCAGTACGGACCAGTACAGACTAGTATGGACGAGTATGGACCAGTAAGGACCAGTACAGACCAATATAGACCAGTATAAACCAGTACGGACCAGTGTGGACCAGTATGGACCAGTAAGGACCAGTGCGGACCAGTATAAATCAATATAAATCAGTATGGACCAGTATAAACCGGTATGGACCAGTAAGGGCCAGTATAAACCAGTTTGGACCAGTACAAAGCAGTATAAACCGATATAGATCAGTACAAACCAGTATGGACCAGTTTGAACTGGTATGGACCAGTGCAAACCAGCATGAACTAATAAGGACCAGTATGGACCAGTACGGACCAGTACGGACCAGTACCACCCACCCTCAGCAGCCAGTAACCCTCCCAGTCCCTCCCAGTCCCTCCCAGTCCCTCCCAGTATAAACCAGTCCCTCCCAGTACCGTGATCCACCAGCCAGGCCATGCAGAGCGAGTTCAGCTTCTCATCGAAGAACTCCACGCCCTGCGAGGGGGAGACACCAGTAAGGACCAGTATGGACCAGTATAAACCAGTATAGACCAGTACAAACCAGTATGGACCAGTATGGACCAGTACAAACCAGTAAGGACCAGCATAAACCAACCTACATCGCTACAGACCAGTTTAAACCAACACAAACCAGTGCACACCCCTATAAACCGGTACACACCAGTATAAACCAGTATGGATGACTAGAAATAAATCCCTCCCAGTCCATCCCAGTCCATCCCAGTCCATCCCAGTGCCCCATAGAAGTCTCTAATTCCCTCCCAGTATATCCCATTTCATCCCAGTTCCCCCCAGCCCTCTCCCAGTCCATCCCAGTATATCCCAGTGGCTCCCAGTCCATCCCAGTCCCCCCCAGCTCCATTCCAGTCCATCCCAGTCCATCCCAGTGCCCCACAGAAGTCTCTAATTCCCTCCCAGTATATCCCATTTCATCCCAGTTCCCCCCAGCCCTCTCCCAGTCCATCCCAGTATATCCCAGTGGCTCCCAGTCCATCCCAGTCCCCCCCAGCCCTCTCCCAGTCCATCCCAGTCCATCCCAGTCCCCCCCAGTCCCCTCCCAGTCCCTCCCAGTCCATCCCAGTGGCTCCCAGTCTCACCAGCTGGCCGGCCAGCAGCGGCATGTACTCGATGATGGCCAGCCGGACACACCACAACCTCCTCCCAGTATATCCCAGTGCCTCCCAGTGCCTCCATACACAGCTCCAACTCCCTCCCAGTACGTCCCAGTCCATCCCAGTATATCCCAGTCCCCTCCCAGTCCATCCCAGTGCCTCCCAGTGCCCCCATACAAAGCCCTAACTCCACCGCAGTGCCCCTTACAACTCTCTACGTCCATCCCAGTATATCCCAGTGCCTCCCAACCCTCTCCCAGTACATCCCAGTCCATCCCAGTCCCATCCCAGTACATCCCAGTCCCATCCCAGTATATCCCAGTCCATCCCAGTCCCCTCCCAGTCCATCCCAGTGCTCCCATACAATCCCATACAAAGCCATAACTCCACCGCAGTTCTCCATACAGGTCTCTAACTCCCTCCCAGTATTCACCAGCTGGCCGGCCAGCAGCGGCATGTACTCGATGATGGCCAGCCGGACACACCAGAACCTCGTCCCAGTGTATCCCAGTGCCTCCCAGTCCCATCCCAGTATATCCCAGTGCCTCCCAGTCCCATCCCAGTATATCCCAGTGCCTCCCAGTCCCATCCCAGTGTATCCCAGTGCCTCCCAGTCCCATCCCAGTGTATCCCAGTGCCTCCCAGTCCCATCCCAGTGTATCCCAGTGCCTCCCAGTCCATCCCAGTCCCCCCCAGCCCTCTCCCAGTCCCTCCCAGTCCCTCCCAGTGGCTCCCAGTCTCACCAGCTGGCCGGCCAGCAGCGGCATGTACTCGATGATGGCCAGCCGGACACACCAGAACCTCGTCCCAGTGTATCCCAGTGCCTCCCAGTCCCATCCCAGTATATCCCAGTGCCTCCCAGTCCCATCCCAGTATATCCCAGTGCCTCCCAGTCCCATCCCAGTGTATCCCAGTGCCTCCCAGTCCCATCCCAGTGTATCCCAGTGCCTCCCAGTCCCATCCCAGTGTATCCCAGTGCCTCCCAGTCCATCCCAGTCCCCCCCAGCCCTCTCCCAGTCCCTCCCAGTCCCTCCCAGTGGCTCCCAGTCTCACCAGCTGGCCGGCCAGCAGCGGCATGTACTCGATGATGGCCAGCCGGACACACCAGAACCTCGTCCCAGTGTATCCCAGTGCCTCCCAGTCCCATCCCAGTATATCCCAGTGCCTCCCAGTCCCATCCCAGTATATCCCAGTGCCTCCCAGTCCCATCCCAGTGTATCCCAGTGCCTCCCAGTCCCATCCCAGTGTATCCCAGTGCCTCCCAGTCCCATCCCAGTGTATCCCAGTGCCTCCCAGTCCATCCCAGTCCCCCCCAGCCCTCTCCCAGTCCCTCCCAGTCCCTCCCAGTGGCTCCCAGTCTCACCAGCTGGCCGGCCAGCAGCGGCATGTACTCGATGATGGCCAGCCGGACACACCAGAACCTCGTCCCAGTGTATCCCAGTGCCTCCCAGTCCCATCCCAGTATATCCCAGTGCCTCCCAGTCCCATCCCAGTATATCCCAGTGCCTCCCAGTCCCATCCCAGTGTATCCCAGTGCCTCCCAGTCCATCCCAGTCCCCCCCAGCCCTCTCCCAGTCCCTCCCAGTCCCTCCCAGTGGCTCCCAGTCTCACCAGCTGGCCGGCCAGCAGCGGCATGTACTCGATGATGGCCAGCCGGACACACCAGAACCTCGTCCCAGTGTATCCCAGTGCCTCCCAGTCCATCCCAGTCCCCCCCAGCCCTCTCCCAGTCCCTCCCAGTCCCTCCCAGTGGCTCCCAGTCTCACCAGCTGGCCGGCCAGCAGCGGCATGTACTCGATGATGGCCAGCCGGACACACCAGAACCTCGTCCCAGTGTATCCCAGTGCCTCCCAGTCCATCCCAGTCCCCTCCAGCCCTCTCCCAGTCCCTCCCAGTCCATCCCAGTGGCTCCCAGTCTCACCAGCTGGCCGGCCAGCAGCGGCATGTACTCGATGATGGCCAGCCGGACTCTCCACTTGGCGTCCTCGGCCAGCTCCACGATGGCCGGCAGCAGCGACTGCGAGAGCTGCCGGATGCCGATCACCTCGTTCACGCAGTCCAGGTTGGAGATGATGTTCAGCCGCACCTCGGGGCACTGGGACAGACTGGGAGTTACTGGGAGGGAACTGGGAATGACTGGGAGGGACTGGGAGTTACTGGGAGGGCACTGGGAGGGACTGGGAGTTACTGGGAGGGAACTGCAGTTCACAAAGTCGCCACCAGAGGGAGCTGCGAAGACACTGGGAATGCATTAGGGGGACTGGGAGTGACTGGGATGGACTGGGAGCAACTGGGAGGAGCCTAGAGCTGTGTATGAGGGGACTGGGATGGACTGGGATGGACTGGGAGGGAACTGGGAGTTACTGGGAGAGACTGGGAGGAAGCTGCAGTTCACAAAGTCGCCACCAGGGGGAGACACTGGGAATGCCCTGTACCCCCAGGTGTGCCCAGCTGTGCCCAGGTGTGTGCCCAGGTGTGTGCCCAGGTGTGCCCCCACGTATCTCTATGTGTTTCTGTGCACACCCAGCTGTGCCCAGGTGCCCCCAGGTGTGCCCAGGTGCGCTCACCTCGTCCTTGAGCTGCGCCAGGAACAGCGGCAGCAGGTGCTCCACCGTGTTGTCCTTGCCCAGGATCGGGGACAGCCCCATGATCACCGAGGCCAGCGCCGACTTCACGTGCTGGTTGGCGTCCGACACCAGCTCCTGCCCGGGGGGCACAGGTGGCGCAGGTGAGCTCACCTGGCCTCGGTGGGGGGGGAGCTGAGGGTGGCGCTCAGGCCACCTGGATGTGACCGACGGTGGCCCCAGAGTGCCACGCCACGCCAAGGGGTGCCCAAGTGCCCTCAGGTGTGCTCAGGTGTACTGGGATGCATCCCAGGTGTGCTCAGGTGTGCTCAGGTGTATCCCAGGTGCCCCCAGGTGTGCTCAGGTGTGCCCAGGTGTATCCCAGGTGCCCCCAGGTGTGTCCCACCACCCCAGGTGTGTCCCCAGGTGTATCTCAGGTATATCCCAGGCGTGCCCAGGTGTATCCCAGGTGCCCCCAGGTATCCCCAGGTGTGCCCAGGTGTGCTCAGGTCTATCCCAGGTATCCCCAGGTGTATCCCAGGTATCCCCAGGTGTGCCCAGGTGTGCTCAGGTCTATCCCAGGTGTGCCCAGGTGTATCCCAGGTGCCCCCAGGTGTATCCCAGGTGCCCCCAGGTGTATCCCAGGTACGCCCAGGTGTCCCCAGATGTATCCCAGGTGTGCCCAGGTGCGCTCACCTTGATGCAGGGCAGGATCTGGCCCATGATCACGGCCTCGCGGCAGTCGGGGGACAGGTTCTCGCAGAACTCTGGGGACACCAGAATTGGGGTGAGAAACACCAAAATTGGGTTTGAGGCATCAAAGTTGGGGTGAAAACCACCAAAATTGGGGTAAAAAACACCAAAACTGGGGTAAAAACATTGAAATTGGGGTGGAAAACACCAAAATTGGGGTGAAAAGTACCAAAATTGGGTTGGGGGCATCAAAATTGGGGTGAAAAACACCAAAATTGGGGTAAAACTCCAAAATTGGGGTGAAAAATACTGAAATTGGGTGGAAAACACCAAAATTGGGTTGAAGAACGTCAAGGTTGGGTTTGGGGCATCAAAACTGGGGTGAAAAACACCAAAGTTGGGTTGGGGACCTCAAGGTTGGGTTGGAAACACCAAATTTGGGTTGAATTATGCCAAAATTGGGTTGGGGACGTCAAAGTTGGGTTGGGGCACCACGTTTGGGTTGAAAAACACCAAAATTGGGGTGAAAACCACTGAAATTGGGTTGGGGACGTCAAAATTGGGTTGAATGATGCCAAAATCGGGTTTGGGGTACCAAATTTGGGTTGGGGACACCAAATTTGGGTTGAAGAACATCAAGATTGGGTTGGGGGACACCAAAATTGGGTTGGGGAGCTCAAAGTTGGGTTCAAGAACATAAAAATTGGGTTGAAGAACAGCGAAGTTGGGTGGGTGACCCCAAGGCCAGGTGGGTGACCCCGGGGACAGGTGAGTGACCCCAGGGACAGGTGGGTGACCCCAAGGCCAGGTGGATGACCCCGAGGACAGGTGAGTGACCCCAAGGACAGGTGAGTGACCCCAGGGACAGGTGAGTGACCCCAAGGACAGGTGAGTGACCCTGGGGACAGGTGGGTGACCCCAAGGCCAGGTGGGTGACCCCAGGGACAGGTGAGTGACCCCTGGGCCAGGTGGGTGACCCCAAGGCCAGGTGAGTGACCCCGGGGACAGGTGAGTGACCCCAGGGACAGGTGAGTTACCCCGGGGACAGGTGAGTGACCCCAGGGCCAGGTGAGTGACCCCAAGGCCAGGTGAGTGACCCCGGGGCCAGGTGGGCGTGGCCGCTGACCTTTGACCTTGTGGGAGGCGGCCGCCCGCACCTCGGCCTCGCAGTCCTTCATGAGGCTCTGGAAGGCGCCCACCAGGTCGGTCTTGGTGATCTCGGGGCCCACGGCGCGCTGCAGCTGCGGGGACACGGCCCAGGTGCGTCCAGGTGTGCCCAAGTGCCCCCAGGTGTGCCCCCAGGTGTGTCCAGGTGTGGCCCCAAATGTCCCCCAGTTCCCAAAACGCCACAAACCCCTCAAGGCTTCCTAGAACCCATCCCCAGGTGTGCCCAGGTGTGCCCAAGTGCCCCCAGGTGTGTCCAGGTGTGCCCCCAGGTGTGCCCAAGTGCCCCCAAACATTCCCCAGAATCCCTAAACGTCCCCAACCCCCCCAAACCTCCCCAGAACCCAAGCCCAGGTGTGCCCAGGTATGCCCCAGGTGTGCCCAGGTGTCCCCCAGGTGTACCCAGGTGCCCCCAGGTGTCCCCAGCTGTGCTCAGGTGCCCCCTAGGCGTGTCCAGGTGTGCCCAGGTGTGCCCACCTCGGTGAACTTGTCGGCCACCATGTAGCGCACGCGCCAGGACTTGTCCTCGGCCGCCTGGCGCAGCGTGGGCATCACCAGCCCCTCGAGCTCCTCCTGCGGCAGCAGCTGCGCGATGCTCACGCACGCCTCCACCGCCAGTCACCTGGGCACACCTAGACACACCTGAGTACAGCCCAGGGTCACCTGAGTACATCTAAGGGTCACCTATGGGTGTGCTGTCCCACCTAAAGTAGCTGTGGGCATACCTGTGCATACCTGGGCACACCTGGGGGGCACCTAGACACACCTGAGTACAGCTTGGGGGCACCTGGGCACAGCTGGGATGGGTTGGTGACCCTGTGGCCACCTCAGTGACCCCAGGGATGGACTGGTAACCCCGTGGTCACCTCAGCGACCCCACACCCACCTCAATGACCCTGTGGTCACCCCAATGACCCTGTGGTCACCTCAATGACCCCGGGGTCACCTCATGGACCCCACACCCACCCCAATGACCCTGGGGTCACCTCACTGACCCTGTGGTCACCTCACTGACCCCACACCCACCCCAATGACCCTGGCACCACCTCAGTGACCTCCTGGTCACCCCAATGACCCTGTGGTCACCCCAGTGACCCCACCCCACCCCAATGACCCTGTGGTCACCTCACTGACCCCATGGTCACCTCAATGACCCCAAGGACAAACTGATGACGCCTTGGTCACCGCCCTGACCCCACACCCACCCCAATGACCCCGTGGTCACCTCAATGACCCTGGGGTTACCCCAATGACCCCACACCCACCCCAATGACCCTGTGGTCACCTCAATGACCCTGGGGTCACCCCAATGACCCCATGGTCACCTCAATGACCCCAAGGACGAACTGATGACCCCATGGTCACCTCATTAACCCCACACCCACCCCAATGACCCTGTGGTCACCCCCATGACCCCGTGGTCACCCCAATGACCCTGTGGTCACCTCAATGACCCCAAGGACAAACTGATGACCCCGTGGTCACCGCACTGACCCCACACCCACCCCAATGACCCTGCGGTCACCCCCATGACCCCGTGGTCAGCCCAACAACCCCATGGTCACCTCAATGACCCCACACCCACCCCAATGACCTTGCGGTCACCTCAATGACTCTGTGGTCACCTCCATGACCCTGCGGTCACCCCAACGACCCTGTGGTCACCTCAATGACCCCAAGGACGAACTGATGACCCCGTGGTCACCTCATTAACCCCACACCCACCCCAATGACCCTGCGGTCACCCCAACGACCCCATGGTCACCTCAATGACCCCAAGGACGAACTGATGACCCCGTGGTCACCGCACTGACCCCACCCCACGCCACGCCGGCGGTCACTCACTGGCGCAGCTCGGCCTTGACCGGGCTGGACACTCGCGGGTAGCAGACGCTGAAGAGGCCGCAGGCCGAGGTGCGCGACGTGAACCAATCCCCTCCGGCCAGCCGCTTGACCAGCGGCACGAAGTGACCCTCGAGGTCCGGCGGGGAGTGCTCGTGGGACACGGCCCGCAGCGACTCCACCGCCTTGTCCCGCACCACCGTCTCCTCCACCGTGGCCAGGCTCTCCAGCGGCGGCTGCGGACACACCGACGGGCGGACATTGAGTGGACACAGGGTGGACACTGGGTGGGCAGGTGGACACTGGGTGGGCAGGTGGATGTAGGACGGGCACAGGGTGGTCAGATGGACGTGGGATGGACAGAGGGATGTGGGATGGACAGGTGGACATTGGGTGGGCAGATGGACATTGGGTGGGCAGGTGGACATGGGATGGACAGAGGAACATGGTCAGATGGACATGGGGCCATCAGATGGACACAGGCTGGTCAGGTGGACACAGGATGGACAGATGGACACGGGATGGGCAGGGGGATGTGGGATGGACAGGGGGACATTGGGTGGTCAGGTGGACACGGGAGGGCCAGAGGGATGTGGGATGGACAGGGGGACATTGGGTGGTCAGGTGGACACGGGAGGGCCAGAGGGATGTGGGATGGACAGGGGGACATTGGGTGGTCAGGTGGACACGGGAGGGCCAGAGGGATGTGGGATGGACAGGTGGACATTGGGTGGTCAGGTGGACACGGGATGGACAGAGGGATGTGGGATGGACAGATGGACATTGGGTGGTCAGGTGGACATTGGGTGGGCAGGTGGACATTGGGTGGACCGAGGAACATGGCGTGGTCAGATGGACATGGGGCCATCAGATGGACACTGGGTGGGCAGGTGGACACAGGATGGACAGATGGACATGGGATGGGCAGAGGGATGTGGGATGGACAGGCGGACACGGGGTGGACATCGGGTGGGCAGGTGGACACTGGGTGGGCAGGTGGATGTGGGATGGACACAGGATGGTCAGATGGACGCGGGATGGACAGAGGGATGTGGGATGGACAGATGGACATTGGGTGGGCAGGTGGACATTGGGTGGGCAGATGCACGTAGGATGGACACAGGGTGGTCAAATGGACATACAGATGACAGAGGAACATGGCGTGGTCAGATGGACATGGGGCCATCAGATGGACACTGGGTGGGCAGGTGGATGTGGGATGGACACAGGATGGTCAGATGGACGCGGGATGGACAGAGGGATGTGGGATGGGCAGAGAGATGTGGGATGGACAGGTGGACACAGGGGGGACATTGGGTGGGCAGATGGACAAAGGATGGTCAGATGGACACGGCGGTCAGATGGTGGACACAGGGGGGACATTGGGTGGGCTGGACATTGGGTGGGCAGATGGACAAAGGATGGTCAGATGGACACGGGATGGACAGAGGGATGTGGGATGGGCAGAGAGATGTGGGATGGACAGGTGGACACAGGGTGGACATTGGGTGGGCAGATGGACAAAGGATGGTCAGATGGACACGGTGGTCAGATGGACATGGGATGCACAGAGGAACATGGTCAGATGGACATGGGATGGACAGGTGGACACTGGGTGGGCAGGTGGACACAGGATGGACAGATGGACACGGGATGGGCAGGTGGATACAGGGTGGACAGCTGGACATTGGGTGGCCAGATGGACATAGCATGGACAGATGGACACGGGGCCATCAGATGGACACAAGATGGACAGATGGACACAGGGTGGACAGAGGGACGTGGGATGGACAGACGGACAAGGCGTGGACACAGGATGGCGCTTCAGGGCTCCCAGGTGTGTTTTAGTCCCGCCCAGGTGCGTTCAGGTGTTCTCCAGGTGTGTTTTGGGGCTCCCCAGGTGGATTTTCAACTCCTCAGGTGCGTCCCCAGATGTTCCCCAGGTGTGGTTTCACAGGATGGACAGATGGACACGGGATGGGCAGGTGGATACAGGGTGGACAGCTGGACATTGGGTGGCCAGATGGACATAGCATGGACAGATGGACACGGGGCCATCAGATGGACACAAGATGGACAGATGGACACAGGGTGGACAGAGGGACGTGGGATGGACAGACGGACAAGGCGTGGACACAGGATGGCGCTTCAGGGCTCCCAGGTGTGTTTTAGTCCCGCCCAGGTGCGTTCAGGTGTTCTCCAGGTGTGTTTTGGGGCTCCCCACGTGGATTTTCAACTCCTCAGGTGTGTCCCCAGATGTTCCCCAGGTGTGTTTTTGTCCCCCCAGGTGTGGTTTTGTGTCCCCCCCATGTTTCCCAGGTGTGGTTTTGTCCCCCCAGGTGTGTTTTTGTGTCCCCCAGATGTTCCCCAGGTGTGTTTCTGTGTCCCCAAGTGTGGTTTTGTGTCCTCAGGTGTTCCCCAGGTGTATTTTGGGGCTCCCCAGGCGTATTTTTAGCCCCCTCAAGTGTATTTTTCTCCCCCCCAGGTGAGTTTTTATCCCCCACAGGTGACTTTTTGCCCCCCCAGGTGACTCCTTATCCCCCCCAGGTGACTTTTTCTCCCCCCCAGGTGAGTTTTCCCCCCCCCAGGTGTATTTTTCTCCCAGTTCGGAAGAGCGTGGCGCAGGGAATGAG
>JAGGNK010011904.1:0-21989 GCA_017590115.1 Montifringilla adamsi | reverse complement strand
GGTACTTAAAACTTGAGCTGGAAAAGCCTTTTTCATCCTCTGCAAACATAAATTTTAAGCAAGCTTTTGGCTTTCCTGACACTGTGCCTGAATACTCAGGCAATCTTTTTAAATTCTTCCTTGGATTCCTGTCTCTGCTTCTGTCTCCTTTATGCTGCTGTTTGGTCTTGTAGTTTCCTCATCAGCTGCCTGTTTAGTCATGCCAGGCTCTTGATAGATGTGTTTTCCTGACTGACACAGTACAACAACAGATTAAAATTCTGGATAGTCTGCTTTAAAAGTCATGACAGAGTAAAGTCAGGCATGTGGAAACCTTAGGAGCAAGAACTGTACTTGAAATCAGGTTGATGATGCAATTAGTGACATGGTCTCTCTGAGAGAGAGACCATGAGAGCTGTTGTGTTAATTAAAATATGGCAAATTCTATTTGTTATGTAACTTTGAGGCCATATCCAAATAATCTTATGAACTGCATGACACGAGGCTTGGTGACTGAAAATATAACCACTTGAAAAATCTTTCTTAGAAGCAATATAAATTTCTTTGTTCAATTAAGAAAGGCAAGCAACTTCAGAAGCCATGTGGTATGCTAATGTGGTATCTGCCATATCCATTGATTATACTTTAAAAGAATACAGTGCATTTGACAGAAGTAATTTTGGTTAAAGTGTCTTATTGTGGAAACTTTTCAGTTCACCAAGACAGCATTTATCTTTGAAAAATCTTTCTTAGAAGCAATATAAATTTCTTTGTTCAATTAAGAAAGGCAAGCAACTTCAGAAGCCATGTGGTGTCTGCCATATCCATTGATTATCCTTTAAAAGAATACAGTGCATTTGACAGAAGTAATTTTGGTTAAAGTGTCTTACTGTGGAAACTTTCCAGTTCACGAAGACAGCATTTATCCTCAAGTGTGCAATGGAAAGACCAGGTTGAAGAAAGGAAGGAAACTGAAGAACCCTCTGGGACATTAGTGGATCCTCCAGCCAGCTTCAGCCTGCACGAAGGCTCAATGGTAAGGAGAAAAAGCCAGTGGCACACATTGATTAGGTTTTTTTAAACATATAGTCCAAGTATTTACTGTGCTGAGGATTTGCTGCATTTGCTGTGCTGAGCTGTGTAAGAACTCTGCCAGTCTCTTAGCCTGTTTGTTATTATGTTATCTTTTTAAAAATTTAATACCTGAATAAATGTAATCAATGCCTTGGAAAAACTAATTTGAAAATGTTTTTTAAGTGATACGTATATATTTAACTGAAGAGTTGTTTTCAGAAAACTGTTACTTCAAAAGTCTGGGTAGGATGTAGCATTCCTAATTAAGAGGGCATTTTGTAGACATGGAATATGACTTCATGTGAAGAGTATGCTGTCTTTCTACACAAACTTTTTTATCAAGTTTCATTAGCTACCATTGTAGAAATGTTTATTTCTATTTCACACAACCTTTTGGTTTTAGTACAAAAATTGTAAAAATTGCTTGAAAATTGCTTGAAAATCAGAGGGGATTTTTTTTTTATACCACTTTTATGCTCCCTGAATGTGTTCTTTCCACTCCAGTCTGATAACCTTATATTAATTTCTGACTGTGCTGATGCAGTGGTTTACATACTGTGTCCTCATCGCTTTGAGAAACAGCTTTCTATTACCTTAATTACCAAAATTTCTACATCACTTGTATGTACTAAAAGTATGAAGAATTGAATTTCTACTGCATGCTGTTGTTGCTAAAATTGTTTATAGCCTGAATCAGTTTATTATACTACTGATTAAAATCACTGTAAATAAATGAGGCATGGCTTGTGGAGTTTGATGGAGCTGTAGGCCTATTTTGGCCAGCTATTTAATCATATGTAACCCAAGCAAAACAATTTTTTAAGATAATTTAGAGTATGTTATGCTGCCAAGCCAACTGGACAGTTTTCTGTGTGCTGTGCAGGTGTTGGGGCACAGTTTGAATGCACCTCAGAGTATTAACATGGGTGAATGAATTGCATCCATTAAGAGTGTGGATATTTTTATCTGTGCCAGGTCATGGTTGTGGCCCCACCGGACTGGGATTTACTCACATGCTTTATTTATATACTGTGTCTAATTAGATAAATTTTGTTAAATCTGTTTTCTTACTCTGCTGTAATATTATGCAATATTATGGCTGCAATCATTAGAAATGAACTGAGGAATTTTGTAAAGCTGTGAGAATGAACTTTGAGGGCTTGTTTTCAGCTGCACACAGCACTGCTACTACACATATGATGCACTGCTTTTGATTTTAACACTGCCCAGCTACAGCAATTAATTTTCCTTTGTGTTCCAGAGGGGGCTGTCCATCCTCGTGAACTTGTACCAGAGCATGGCAAACGCCCACGTGCTTGTCAAACAGACAAATGTCCCCCTGGAACAGTTACCTTGGACAGAGCTTTGTGCACTCTTGCATGAGAATGTTGAAGCTCTGATCTTGAACTTCCACAAGGCTAACGAGAGGGTGAGTGTCCCCAGGCACCAGCTGCCTATGCTGAGCTCAGTGACATTTGTTCACACTGCAGTCTCATTAAAAAGGAGTGATATTCATCACCCCAAAAGGATTTGGATGCTAACAAATGAACACCTTGAATTATGGCTTGCCCACTGCTCAGTTTGATGCTGTTGCTGTGGGCCTTTAGATGTGACTGGAGTGTGCATCAAGTCTCTCAACTCCACCTTCTGTGCAGGATATTCTGAAAGGAATATCTGATACTAGCGACAGGGACCTAATTAAAATATAGTAAATTCATCTTACTGATGAAGAAATTCACAGAATGTACTCATTTACAGTCATAAAGCAAGTCTTTATTTGACCATAATCCATAGGCTTTCTCCAGGAATACCATCTTTTAATTATGTGTTTATGATTCAGATGTACTATTTGAAAGAATGCCAGTGTGGGGGTTTTTGTTTAGTTGTAACTTTTGGATTAGGACATTTTTATTCAGAAACACAATAGAAATACCTATTATAAAACATGTCAGTTTTGTGTGAAGGAGGAGCTGTGCTTTTCTGAGTGGTATTAATGCAAGTGAGCTTACATGGCCTTTCATCCCAGAAAACCTTGTGTTTTTAGGAAAAAACCAAACCTTTTTAAATAAGTCAGCTGGCTCCAGAGACTAAGTTAAGAGTGGCTAAACCACTCTTTAGGGTTTCACTTTGTGTTCTGGTTTATTTCTCTTTTGAAGAAGGGAAGGGAAGGGAAGGGAAGGGAACATTGCTGGCAGTGTTTGTAGGGCTTGTGTCTTATTGTGCTTGCTTTTTAATTAAGCACTGTTATTGAGACTGATTGTGAGGTCCCTAGGGCTCTTCTCATGTACTTAGCATCTTTTTCTGGGATTTTAGACTGTGCTGTACAAAACTTTCCTACAGTTCAGTGTGATCTGTCTGGAAGTGTCTTGGTGATATTTTCTAGTGTGCAGGTGTGTGCATTTGGAGATCATTGTTGGCTTGGTTCATTCCTCCATTTAGTTTGCATGGGAGGTGAAGTGTTAAACCACAGGAGTGAATCCCTTCATGCTTGTTGAAAACACATTATAAACTTATGTTTTTGTAAGGACAACACATCCTCTATGTTAGAATTCCCTGAAATTGTTTTAAAACTTAATAATAATCTGGAATGTCTTGTTAAAAAAAAAAAAACAACCAACCCAAACCCAAAACCCCTAAACAAAACAAAAAATTAAATGCCTTTTTAAAATTATTGTTTGCAATCATCACAAACTTCTAAAGGATATACTTGGATTACTGATTTACTAAAATTTACTACATTTACTAATTTAATAAAATTTAATACAATTGTTTAAAAAAAATTTAAGTGTCTGGCTCAGATTTCCTACAAAGGTTACAAATATTGGCAAGGTGGTATAAGGATGGCAGAACCAAAACCAAATTAAATACTTTGTCTCAAACTATATTTCAGTTTTGTTTTGAGAACCAAGTAATCAATCTGCCATGATAGAGTTACTTAGTTTTAATATAAATATTGAAAAAATCACAATTTACATTTTATGCTGGAATAGTCTGTCCTTAACTTAAAGTGAAAAAGTAAATAATAATTTCTTCTTAAATGCTTGTCACACAGATAGGTCATCTAGAATATATTTGCAAGCACCAGACTGACACTATGAATGACCTTCAGCAGAACCAGGAGGATGCTTTTAAGAAAATGTCTGAACAGTTAAAAGCACAGGAACATTTCTGGCAGAAAGAAAAGCAATATCTTGAACAGCAGTACTCAAATCGCCTTGCAGAAATTCAAGCCAGAGCACAGGTATGGTGCTGTGAACTTCTAATTTTTTTTTTTCCTTGTAACATTTAATGAATTATTTCAGTACTTTAAGTCCCTTAGCAGTTTAAGGTCATTTGGGAATTAAAGTATATTTTTAAAGTAAAAAAAACCACAAACAACAAACCAGCCCATCACTGTGATAATATTAACATCACTCAAAATAAGAAATACATTACTTTGATGAAGCATTTGTTGAAGAGAATTTGGTCTACAGCCCCAGCTGAGAAGCCTGATTTCATCTACAGTTGGTAGTATTTTTTTCTGAGAATGTTAAGGATGTCAGATCAAATTTCCTTTTTTCAAGAATTACTGAGGGCAGCAACCGCTTTTTGAGCATCATCATTTGCAGAGATTGTATGGAGTAACAATAATGTGGTGTTACCTGTGGATAAATTTAATGACATATGTACTGACCCTAAGAACAGTGGTAGATTTCAACAGTGTTAAGCGACTCTGCTTTACTGATACGACAGTGAGAAGTGGTTTTAAAGTGTAGAACTGTCACTGCTTGTTAGATGGGTTATTTGCAATTAAAAATGTTCCCTGTTATTCCACAGCTACCATTTACTGTCTTTATCACCACATTCCTTCATACCTGTTTCAATTAAAAGCGTTGTGAATAAAGGAAATAGATGTTCCTTGTTATTTGTGAGTTACTGCAACTTACTTCACAGAATAATGCTGTATTTGATGCAGATTTCAGGACTGGAAGTCTTTGCATGGTGAAAACTTTAATGTCTAGTTTCATGTTCCAGACTTCCTTACGTTTTTCCTTTCACTTTCACTGGCTTTCTGCTTAGTAGAGCAGTGTTCTCTCTGAAATTGGAGGATGTTATTACTATTGTTAAGTCAACTCATAAAACTGTATTGTGGGCAGACAAGTGGTGTTGGACCTTCTGTGAGCTGTCACGGTGTTGGTGGACTGTTGTCAGAAATCAGGAGTCCATCTGCAGTTGATGATCATGTAAATTTCCCTCCTACCATTGCACTGGTTTCATACATCTGATTCTGTAATTGCTTACCAGAAGAGATACCAGAAGAGATTAGTAATAATCACCATTATTACTAATAATTTTTGCTCCTTTAATGCATCATTAGAATGGCAAAACTAAGAATTTTGGTTTTGCTCTTGTCTAGGTAAAAACCATCTAGTTAATATTTCTTCCATTTTTGTTTGGTTTGTTTCTGTTGCAGGATTGTGAAGAAACAGAGCAGAAAAACAGGCAAAAACTGTATGGCCTTGAACAAATCTGCGAGCAACTGGCCCATGAAAACAATTCCATGAAAAATACATTATTAGATGCTTTCAAGGCACGCTCATCCCTGCTGGCAGCCTGTGCGCTGCTGTCAGGGGCCCTGTGTCCTCTGTACGGCCGACTGAGCACTATGTCTTGCCAAAGAGACATTCTCCAGGAACAGGTGAACCAGCACCAATTATTGAACCAGAAGATCATCAGGCTCCTTTATGATCTCCCTACTATGGTGGAAAGCAACCAAGACGAAGGCAGGCTGAGGCAGAGAAGAGCCAAGCGCCTGGTTTACGTGTTCCGAAGAGCTGTGATTGCAGTTCTGGCCGCTAACAGGCTGAGGGCTCTGGCCCGATATTCTTGTACCTTTTTCGTCTGGACAGATGGCTCCAGAGGAAACAATGAAATTCAAGTTTGTGTGGGAGAATCCAGAGGCAGGCATATGTCACGTAAGTGAAATGTTCTTAAAGTGACATCTCAAATTACATTCTTAGGGAATAACAAAGAGCAATATTATTATTATTGATGGGGTGTCGAAGAAGGGAGAGGCGACACCAGATGGTCATCAGCAAACTCTCAATTTATTAATAGTCATACACTTGGTTAAATACACTACTTAATTAGCTCATACATAGTGCAAAACTGTAGCTCATCATTGGTTAATGTGTTATTTGCGTCATTACATCATCTGAAGGTCTCTTCTGCATTTTTGCGGTTTGAGAGCTAACTCTCAGTCCCTAATTCTGCAACTTATTGATACAGTCTTACCAAGGGAAGGGAAGGGAAGTGAACATTGCTGGCAGTGTTTGTAGGGCTTGTGTCTTATTGTGCTTGCTTTTTAATTAAGCACTGTTATTGAGACTGATTGTGAGGTCCCTAGGGCTCTTCTCATGTACTTAGCATCTTTTTCTGGGATTTTAGACTGTGCTGTACAAAACTTTCCTACAGTTCAGTGTGATCTGTCTGGAAGTGTCTTGGTGATATTTTCTAGTGTGCAGGTGTGTGCATTTGGAGATCATTGTTGGCTTGGTTCATTCCTCCATTTAGTTTGCATGGGAGGTGAAGTGTTAAACCACAGGAGTGAATCCCTTCATGCTTGTTGAAAACACATTATAAACTTATGTTTTTGTAAGGACAACACATCCTCTATGTTAGAATTCCCTGAAATTGTTTTAAAACTTAATAATAATCTGGAATGTCTTGTTAAAAAAAAAAAAACAACCAACCCAAACCCAAAACCCCTAAACAAAACAAAAAATTAAATGCCTTTTTAAAATTATTGTTTGCAATCATCACAAACTTCTAAAGGATATACTTGGATTACTGATTTACTAAAATTTACTACATTTACTAATTTAATAAAATTTAATACAATTGTTTAAAAAAAATTTAAGTGTCTGGCTCAGATTTCCTACAAAGGTTACAAATATTGGCAAGGTGGTATAAGGATGGCAGAACCAAAACCAAATTAAATACTTTGTCTCAAACTATATTTCAGTTTTGTTTTGAGAACCAAGTAATCAATCTGCCATGATAGAGTTACTTAGTTTTAATATAAATATTGAAAAAATCACAATTTACATTTTATGCTGGAATAGTCTGTCCTTAACTTAAAGTGAAAAAGTAAATAATAATTTCTTCTTAAATGCTTGTCACACAGATAGGTCATCTAGAATATATTTGCAAGCACCAGACTGACACTATGAATGACCTTCAGCAGAACCAGGAGGATGCTTTTAAGAAAATGTCTGAACAGTTAAAAGCACAGGAACATTTCTGGCAGAAAGAAAAGCAATATCTTGAACAGCAGTACTCAAATCGCCTTGCAGAAATTCAAGCCAGAGCACAGGTATGGTGCTGTGAACTTCTAATTTTTTTTTTTCCTTGTAACATTTAATGAATTATTTCAGTACTTTAAGTCCCTTAGCAGTTTAAGGTCATTTGGGAATTAAAGTATATTTTTAAAGTAAAAAAAACCACAAACAACAAACCAGCCCATCACTGTGATAATATTAACATCACTCAAAATAAGAAATACATTACTTTGATGAAGCATTTGTTGAAGAGAATTTGGTCTACAGCCCCAGCTGAGAAGCCTGATTTCATCTACAGTTGGTAGTATTTTTTTCTGAGAATGTTAAGGATGTCAGATCAAATTTCCTTTTTTCAAGAATTACTGAGGGCAGCAACCGCTTTTTGAGCATCATCATTTGCAGAGATTGTATGGAGTAACAATAATGTGGTGTTACCTGTGGATAAATTTAATGACATATGTACTGACCCTAAGAACAGTGGTAGATTTCAACAGTGTTAAGCGACTCTGCTTTACTGATACGACAGTGAGAAGTGGTTTTAAAGTGTAGAACTGTCACTGCTTGTTAGATGGGTTATTTGTTCCCCTTCTGAAGGACATCCTATCCTTCAAGATATCATTAGCCTCCTTTCCCATCTAGTTTTATCAGGCCAATTTGACTATGTCCTTTCTCATCAAGCCATTCCTGCACAAAACTCTCAACACTGGGGCATAAAGATATATTTAATGACATTCTGAAAAATATTATTTATGGATTTATGTTTTTTATGTTTCTTTATTAATGTATTTCACTCTAAGAGCAAATGCCTAATCTTATGTTAAGCGTTGCAAGTAAAATTGCAATTATGCACACGAACTCAACACTTATCTGATATCCTTGATATTTGTGTTTGTAAATGATTAACTGTCCTTTTTTTTTCGAAAAGGTACTTCCTCTTCTTTTTAAAATAATTTTTAATACTTATTTCCTACTAAAACCCACAAAAATTGCTTTCTGATTCAGGTAAAATATTAGCATAGGATTTTGAAATTTTTTTTGGAGATGATGTCTACTTGCCCGTTTCTGTTGCCAGACCAGTTTATACTTCCCTCTACAAGGATAAACAGTATCAAAAATGTTTTGCAAATTAGAAGATTCATCTACTTTTTTTTTAGTAATTCTGGAAGCATGCTTAAAAGAGCTTAAATTCTCCTGACTAATTTGTTGTTTATATGCTTATTTTTGGTTAATTTCTGAAAGAGCTGGAGGCAGCAGTGTGCCATATCTTAGTGATTTACTTATCCTGCTAGCTGCAATTCTGTTTCACAGGTTTTGAAGAGGAAGGAGTTGACTGTATTGAAGCACTTGACTGGTTGAGTAGCTCTAACCTTTATATTGCAATAATCAGTTCCATCTCAGAACTGGAGCATGTTCTCAGCAAACAAGGTAATTTTAACTGTATATTGTTGTAGCAGAAATATATTTAAAAAATAAATAAGTCAGGGTGGTTATATCATTTCCATTTTATGATTTTATCTAAACTGTTCTGGATTGTAGCTCTGAAGAGATATTTCTGAATATTTATGATAGACACCTTTGACTAGAGGTTATGTCCTGAACTAGTCAATACAAATTTTAGTGGGATTGTTTCCCTGAAGGAGTAATGTTATTGCAGGGTAAAATAATAACCCTCTTCTTCATTCTCTGAATGATCATATCTCTGTACTGTTGGAATGGATTAATTTTCTTGATCAGCTGATAGGACGTTTTATGCTTTCAGTATACAGAGCCATGGAAGCAGAAGGCTGGAGAGTGTTTCTGGAGTTTATTTACAGTGAGAATTGATAGAGGCTCCCTTGGTTCATCTGCATTGATGCCATCCCTGGTTCTTTATTAACCTCTAGTTTAGAGTCCCCACATTTTTGTCACAGAACAAAGGATATTAGAAAGGGATAATTTATGTGAATAAAGAGAAATAGCAGGACAAAGACAAGGTGATGCATTTTCCAGAAGCCTAAACACTAAATTGGTGTAAAAGTTGCCATTGAATCAAATGTGTTTAGATTCAGTTTCAGGCACTTTCTTCTTTGATCATGCTGTTTTCAATAAATTGTATTAATATCATTTAAAAGCAAAGTTTGAACAGTGTTTCAGATTCAGCATTCTGTCTTTCAGAATATTGACAGGTTCCATCCTGTATAAGTGAAAAACAATGTGATATTATACAAGAAACGGGAACTAATAACCTGCTCGATGTCTCCTTTGTGTTGTTGTTTCTTAAAGATGCACACCTCTGGCTTTCTGGACACTCACTTATCAGTGCAGCTGAGAGCTGCTTTGCAAAACTGATGGACAACCTGAGCGTGCTGATGGAGACAGCTCAAGGGAGCATTCGTGGGTGCAGAGCTTACCTGGAGAGGGACTCCCTGATACAGAGGCTGGCTCGTGGGCTCCACAGAGTAAATGCCCAGGCCCTGGAAGCTGGATTGTATGACAGACTGCCCAGCACAGTAAGCAGATTTACAGTCCTCCTTCATGGAAACAGAAGGTTTATAGCAACAGTGAAGCTCCCTTGATAGCAGCATTTCTTTTGCTTCAGGCTGGTGATGAGTCCATGAGAATGAAGTACCATTATATGGACACTCAGAGGTTGATTTGTCACACGTTACGATGTGAATAGCTCTTTTCTTTTATTGACAAACAATTTTTGGAGGTGGTTTAGTGTATCCAAGTAAAAGATCTTTTCTCAAGTTCTATCAGATATGTATTAGCTTATAAGAACAAATTTGCTTTTGGCTTGATGTAAAAGGTTGCTTTTTATTATTGTTTTCTATTTTCTCATGTTTCCCATCCTTTCTTTCAGTAAAAATAACCTTCTTCCCCTTAACAAAAAAAAAAGATAAACTCTTTCTCTCATAATCTTTTATAGTAGACTTCAGGTGAAAATAGTACTTCCTTGTAAACAGAATTTGCAGTAACCCCTTGTAGGTGACATGTTCAAACTTTTCTGTAAGTCTTTTAGAGATGCAGGAGAAAATGATAGTTTTGTCTTTATTTTCTTGGGTCTTAAATATTATTTATTTTATTGCTAAAATAACAGATTTTATAGTCCATCAATTTGTTTTTCTTTACTGACAGAGAAACATAGGAATCTTGCAGCAAGAAATATTTGGATTTTCACAAAGGCTTCATGTATCAGAGGCAGAGTCCCACACATTGCACCTGCAGCTTGCAGAATGCACATTGGCTTTCAGTGAGATGCAAAGAGATGCTGAAAAAGCCCAGAAACTGCAAGAGCAATTAAGTGAACTTCAGCATGTAAGTACATTTGATTTGGAGACTCTCCTGCTTAAAAGAGATTATCCTTTTTACACATTTTTTGATTTGTGTTCTTGTGGAAAACAAACATAAAATTTATTTACTTTCAATAGAATTTTCCAGAAAACTTGCCTTGTAAATGTCACTAACTAGAAGACAGATGTATTTAGAAATATCCCTGGAGTTTCCTTTTGATTTGTAGAAGGAGGTATCCTGTATAAATTACATTTTGGTCTTCAGCAACCCAGGTTCTTCCATTTGTTGGAAATGTTGATGTGATTTATGTATCCTAGAAGATTTCACTTCAAGAGAGAAAAGTCAGCTGGAATGAGGGTATTCAATAAGAATGTTCAGGAGAAGTTAATGAAATATAAATATAGCAGTTTAAACTCTGTATGGATGTTGATGAATGTTATAATAAATGCAATGCAAATTTTAGTGGGTCTGTTTCCCTGAAGAAGTAACTTTGTGGCAGGCGAAAAAAAGCCTTTTCCTACATTCTCAGTAGCACAAATGCCCAAAATTTCCCTGACTCTTTTGCTGTTTCTCATTGACTTACTGAAATGCTGTGAATTCCCTAACCTGAAGCCTAGTTAGTAGAACCTGTCAGGGTGTCCCAGTCCAAACACTTCCAAGCAGAGAATATCTGCTAGATGATGTCTCACCCATTGTCCTTCCTAGCTAGTAAAATGGATTTTTTTTTTTTTTTTACTCAAAAATATCTAATCATCTTCAGTTTTGTTCTTAACAGGTTTTATTCCCTTAGTGTTTTGGTTCACTTAGATGACAATTATCACATTTCAGATTATAGTTGAAATGCAGATGGCGACTTTCCTTGAAGAATTATTTCTTCTTTCTGGAACAGTTTCCGGATGAGAAGAACAGTCCACAAAGGTGTTTACAAGGGTTAATAAGTTATCCATTAAAATTCTGAACACTCATCTGCATATTTTTCCTTCTAAATATTGAAGTTTTGCATCCTATGGTGCTAATTTGAGTAGAATAATGAATGCCAAGACTTTACATGAATGTTCTTTATAAAAAACGCAATAATTAACTGGTCTGCCATTTTATTGTTCAGTGATCTGTCTTCATGTTAAAAAAACCTCAATACTAATCCTAAGCATGCATTTGTTTTAGAATTTGATATGTTTGCAAGTGGAACTCACTCAGTGTAGGGAGACCACTGAATATAATTACAGAATCAGGCACAAGTTGTTTCTCTTTCCAGAAAATCAGCAAAGACAATATACACGAGGAGTTAGAGAATGCTTTGCAGAGTGAGCACGAGGCAAGATTGCTTTTGGAAGAACACCAGCAACGGCTTCAGGAGCTGAGTAGCAGACTGGAATCGCTCTCATCTACTGACATAGATAAAAGCCAAGTCTCCAATTTATCTCTGATGGTAATATTATTCTTCTGGAGCAGTCACCAGAGCTTTACCTTTCATTAAATTAGCCAAATAGTGCAGTCCTTGTGTAAATAAAATAACAGGAGTAAATACACACACACTACTTAGTCTGCTGGAATGTTAGGCTACTGAGAAAACACTTCAAAGACTCCTTTTTTTTTAAGCTATGGATGTTTTGTTTTCAACAATTTGAAAAAGTCTTCATTGGGAGTTTGTTTTGGGGTTTTTTTTACCTACAATCATTTTGTTTTCTAAAATGTATTTATACATAGCGAATATAATGAAAACTGAGGGGGTTCCGAGTCATCAGTGCTTTTGCTAGGAAATTCATAAAACCTTAGTATGCAGTGGTCAAAATCTGCTTCACAATCAATTTGTCTTTCATGTTGGTCAGTAGCCGGTGGTATAAAGTGGTGTTTATTTGGGCTAAAGAGTAACTCTGGTCTCTGTCTGCTGGCAGAACCTCCCTAATGCAACGGAGGAGCTGAGGAGAAGAAAGCAAGTCCTGGATCACCTGAAGAGACTCCTGAAAGACATGGAGCAGGACCGGCAGCAGCTGCAGGAGACTCTCCAGGAGGCAGAACTTGCCATCCAACAGGGAGAAAAGTGAGCCCTGGGGCCTTGAGGATGTCACTTAAAATGAACAAAATTTAAATTTCTACTTCAGTGGGGAGGGTTTTAGCCCTGGACAGTGTAAGGTTAGGAGAGAAAAGTACATCTGTCTCTTTTATTTTTAAATTCAGACATAGTCTTCTTAAAACAAAAGTTCAAAATACGCAAATTTTAGTGTGTCTGTTTCCCTGAAGAAGTAACTTGGTGGCAGGCGAAAAAAAGCCTTTTCCTACATTCTCAGTAGCACAAATGCCCAAAATTTCCCTGACTCTTTTGCTGTTTCTCATTGACTTACTGAAATGCTGTGAATTCCCTAACCTGAAGCCTAGTTAGTAGAACCTGTCAGGGTGTCCCAGTCCAAACACTTCCAAGCAGAGAATATCTGCTAGATGATGTCTCACCCATTGTCCTTCCTAGCTAGTAAAATGGATTTTTTTTTTTTTTTTACTCAAAAATATCTAATCATCTTCAGTTTTGTTCTTAACAGGTTTTATTCCCTTAGTGTTTTGGTTCACTTAGATGACAATTATCACATTTCAGGTTATAGTTGAAATGCAGATGGCGACTTTCCTTGAAGAATTATTTCTTCTTTCTGGAACAGTTTCCGGATGAGAAGAACAGTCCACAAAGGTGTTTACAAGGGTTAATAAGTTATCCATTAAAATTCTGAACACTCATCTGCATATTTTTCCTTCTAAATATTGAAGTTTTGCATCCTATGGTGCTAATTTGAGTAGAATAATGAATGCCAAGACTTTACATGAATGTTCTTTATAAAAAACGCAATAATTAACTGGTCTGCCATTTTATTGTTCAGTGATCTGTCTTCATGTTAAAAAAACCTCAATACTAATCCTAAGCATGCATTTGTTTTAGTTAAACTATACAAACGTTCACCTTGTCACTCAGTGTAGGGAGACCACTGAATATAATTACAGAATCAGGCACAAGTTGTTTCTCTTTCCAGAAAATCAGCAAAGACAATATACACGAGGAGTTAGAGAATGCTTTGCAGAGTGAGCACGAGGCAAGATTGCTTTTGGAAGAACACCAGCAACGGCTTCAGGAGCTGAGTAGCAGACTGGAATCGCTCTCATCTACTGACATAGATAAAAGCCAAGTCTCCAATTTATCTCTGATGGTAATATTATTCTTCTGGAGCAGTCACCAGAGCTTTACCTTTCATTAAATTAGCCAAATAGTGCAGTCCTTGTGTAAATAAAATAACAGGAGTAAATACACACACACTACTTAGTCTGCTGGAATGTTAGGCTACTGAGAAAACACTTCAAAGACTCCTTTTTTTTTAAGCTATGGATGTTTTGTTTTCAACAATTTGAAAAAGTCTTCATTGGGAGTTTGTTTTGGGGTTTTTTTTACCTACAATCATTTTGTTTTCTAAAATGTATTTATACATAGCGAATATAATGAAAACTGAGGGGGTTCCGAGTCATCAGTGCTTTTGCTAGGAAATTCATAAAACCTTAGTATGCAGTGGTCAAAATCTGCTTCACAATCAATTTGTCTTTCATGTTGGTCAGTAGCCGGTGGTATAAAGTGGTGTTTATTTGGGCTAAAGAGTAACTCTGGTCTCTGTCTGCTGGCAGAACCTCCCTAATGCAACGGAGGAGCTGAGGAGAAGAAAGCAAGTCCTGGATCACCTGAAGAGACTCCTGAAAGACATGGAGCAGGACCGGCAGCAGCTGCAGGAGACTCTCCAGGAGGCAGAACTTGCCATCCAACAGGGAGAAAAGTGAGCCCTGGGGCCTTGAGGATGTCACTTAAAATGAACAAAATTTAAATTTCTACTTCAGTGGGGAGGGTTTTAGCCCTGGACAGTGTAAGGTTAGGAGAGAAAAGTACATCTGTCTCTTTTATTTTTAAATTCAGACATAGTCTTCTTAAAACAAAAGTTCAAAATACTAGGTCATACATTTTATGCAGTTATGCCATAACAGTGCTCCAAATTCTAGGTGCTGAAATAACTGGCAAACAAAATTTTTTTTTTTTTTTTTTTTTTTTTTTGTTGTTGGTAGCATTCTCTCCCCGCACTGTGAATTAGGGTTTTATTTGCAATGAAAATCCAATCAGTCGTACTTTATTCATGGATGATAAGGTCCAGGGATCAACGCAAGTCCATTCAACGGGCTCAAGGGGACACGGTTCATCCCAGCTGGTGTGTCTGAAGGAGAATTACCACTGATCCCGGGGTATTTTCCCTTTAGGTCAGTGACGAGGCCATGGCATCAAGTGCTGCAGCAGCCGCACCACTCCCCCTCCAGGAGACTCTTTCAGAGGAAGCAATGAGAGACAGGCCAGAGGCTGCATCATTCCAGGTTAGAGTGTAAAACCAATCCTGTTTAATATTTTTTTTCTTTCATTTTTTGCATCTGAGCTACAACAGGCAGATAGATTGTTCTGGGCATGTGGAGAGCAAAAAGCTTCAAAACTATTGCAGTCAACAGTTGAAAGACAATTTCCATGTATTGCACATGGTATTTCAGAGATGATGGCAACTTTTAATTTTGCAGTTACAGTGTTAACTAACTGATGGGAATACAAACATGGACAGAAGTAAATATACCTGAAAATTAATATCCCTCTACCCAAAAAACCAAAACAACCCAAAAACAAAACCAAAACCAAGTAAGATCCCCACACCCAAACAAAACCAACCAAACAAAAAAGCCAAGATTTTCATGGTCCTTCTTGGTCAGTATCAGATTTTTTTCAACCCACAGTTCTAGAATTAACTGTGGGGTTTAGAGCATTCCACATTTAAAAGAAACTGCTATTTAGAACGTTTAAATATAGAAGCTATTTTGCTCGTGTAGGTTTCAGGACTTAAAACTGGCATTTTTTTCTGTATATGGCAACTGAATATCAACAAAGAGAACTACCTTTCCCTTCATTGTTCTAGCAGCTCTTCACAACAAATAGGGTTTTGTTCAAAATTTCAAATACTGATTTTGTCAGGACAAAGCAATGAGTGGAAAAAAAAGGAGAAATTTACTGAAAATGTGTCATATTTTCAGCTCTGAACACAGATTCTGTGCAATGCGTCCTTATTGTTTTTAAGTTTGATGTCTTCTATCCCTTAGTCTTTATCACTGTGCAGAATACATTAGTGCTAAAACAGAATTTTTTTCCCAATGAGAGAACAAAAGGCAGATAAAGTTACCAGTACTGCCAAATCACCTGTGCTCTCTTGTGCTGCTAACTTTATCATCAATCTAATCAATATAACAAAATTTTTCCACTGCATACATGCAAACAGTTAGATTTTTCCAGTTATACTGCAATCAGATAATTTGTTTTCAGAGGTCTGTAGGTCTGTGGTATTTCTTTTGTTACTGCCAAGTTAATTTTTTTTGCTATGGAGTGGAAGGATTAGTAAATTGATTCATCTTGGAAGTGTGAACATTATCCTGAAACTGTGTGGCAATTTTTTATGGACAGAAATTGAACCTGCAGTGAATCTTGTATTGAAATAAAATGAAAAAGTTGTATCAAGAGCTCAGTGCTGTACTGCATGCTTGAAAACATCTCATCAAAGCATCTTCTAACTAGGGGGTGGAGTCATTCCCTTTTCCTCAGTGATATTAATATTCAACATTCCAGAAGAAATACAAAATCCAGTGTTAGACCTATTTTGATGTTTAAGTCCGGGGACTGAGAATCTGCCTGGCTTACAAACTGTATATGGTTTCTCTCTGCGAAAAAAAACATTCTGTCTTTTGTTACAATTTTGGATGTGTGCTATTTGGAATTTAAGTGTAGCTTGCCTGGCCCTAATGATCCCTTTTACTTTTATTTAAAGCATGTGCTTAGATGTTTTATGGATCTCTACTCACTGGCAGCTGCCAGAATTGAAGCATTAAGTACAGGAAGAAAATCTGCACGGGTTCACGTTGAACCCGAAGCAGCTGTTGAGCCTCTTACTCCTGCTCCTGACGGTAAGTCTGCTTTTCAAGCAATTACAGTCATTTGGATGGGGATTCCCAGACAGCATCTCCCTTCCTGCTGCACAGCTTCTCTAGGCAAATACAACAACACTTAATTATAAACATAATGAAGCAATGAAATTAGTGCAAACAGAAACATTCAGAGACACTTTTCAGAAGAGAAAGGAGGTGGTGAAAGTTAACACAGGGATTAAAATGACTACTGGTTTTTTTTTTCTATTGGCAGCTATTTGATTGGGGGCTATTTGGTTCTAGTTCGAATTTGTTGCTTGGTTGGTTGGATTTGTTTTGGTTTTGGGAAGTAGGGCTGGTGGGTGGGTGTGTGTTTGGTTTTTGAGGTTTTTTAATCTCTCTCTCTTTCTCTCTCCCTCTCTCTTTTAACAAAGGCTTTTTTCTTACTTTCTGTTAGAAACCATTAACATTTTGTAACAGCCTTTCCTTACAACCACAACCATTCCACTATTGTCCATTTCCTTGCTTTTTACAATTTACTTTCTCCAAACAGAATCTGCACACTCCCACACTGAATCTGAAGCAGGTGGTTCACCACCTCCTCCTCCGCCACCTCCTCCTCCACCACCTCCTCCTCCTCCCGCTCCTGCTGCTGCTCCTGCTGCTGCTCCACCTCCTGACGGTAAGTCTGCTTTTCAAGCAATTACAGTCACTTGAATGTGGGTCCTCAGACAGCATCTCCCTTCCTGCTGCACAGGTTCTCTAGGCAAACATTAGTAATGGGAACATTAAAACTAGTGCTAAGAGAAATGTTCTGAGACTTTTTTCAGAAGATAAAAGGGATGGTGGAAGCTAAAACATGGATTAAAATTATTATTCTAATGTTTTTTTATTATTGGTCTGTATTTCCTTGTGGGTTTTTTTTTAATTTCAGTTTGGGTTTGGTTGCTTGGTTGCTTGGAATTTTTTGGTTTTGGGGAGTGGTTGAGGTGTGTGGGTGGCTGTTTGATTTTTGATGTTTTTCTTTTTTTACTTCTTTTAATTGCTTGTTTTCTTTCTTTTTTTTTTTTACCAAAAGATTTGTTCCTTTCTTTCTGTTATAAACGATTAACATTCTGTTATAGCCTTTTCTTGCAAACATAACTATTTCCATTCTCTGCATTTCCTTGCTTATTAAAACTTACTTTTACTGAACAGTTATTTTTCAGCCTCACATTTCACCCCAAGCAGCTGGTAGACCTCTTGCTCCTACTCCTGCTCCTGATGGTGAGTGTGCTTTTCAACCAATTACAGTCACTTGGATGTGGGTCCTAGTCCACATCTCCCTTCATGCTGCACAGCTTCTGAAGGCAAATACAACAACACTTAAATGTAAGGGAAGCATTAAAACTAGTACAAACAGAAATGTTCTGAGACATTTTTCAGAAGAGGAAGAGGATGGTAAAAGCTAAGACACGTATTAAAATTTTTGTAATTTGTTGTAGTTTCTTTTTTTTTCTAGTGGTCCCCATTTACTTGTTTATTTTTAGTTTTGATTGTGTTTGGTTTTTTGGTGGGTTGGATTTTTTTGGTTTTGGGGACTGTTGGTGGTGGGTGGGTGGGTGTTTGGTTTTTGATTTTTTCTTTCATTACTATTTTTTTTTTTTTACCAAAGGCTTTTTCCTTTCTTTCTGTTTTAAACCATTAATGCTTTTGTAATAGCCTTTCCTTGCAACCACAACCATTGCAGTTTTTTGTATTTCCTTGCTTTTTTAAACTTTACTTTCTCTAAGTTGTAGAAATTCTCAGACTGGGTTTTTTTTCTGTCACCCTCTGTCTTTAATTTTTTCCTTGGAAATAGTGTAGGACAGAATTCAGTAAATGTGGACCTCAAATAATTACAACTTTTTCTTAGTGCTATTAGTACTGGGTGGTTTATTTGCTTTGAAACATGTGAATGACCTTACAGTGATAGTAAGTAAAGTAAAATCTCATAGTGTGATGGGTTTGACATTGGCTAAAAGCCAGTGCACCTATAAAAAAATCCTTTACTTATTCTCCTCTGGCACAGTTGAGCAGAGGAGGAGGAAAGAACAATTGAAAAGCTCATGGGGTGAGATAAGGATTAGAAGTAAAACACTTTAAGGGCAAAACAGGCTCAAAACTTTTAAATATATAAAGACAAATCTATTAAAATCTATTAGTGAAAAAGAATAATGAGATCTAAAACCACTTTTCACCTTCCACAGCCCTTCTTTCTTTCCGACCAACAATACAGGGAGACAAAACATGGGGCTTTTAGTCAGTTTGTCACTTCTAAAAATCTTTCTTCAGTCTGCTTAGGGAGAGGTGTCTCTTTTGCTATGCCATGGGGTCTTTCCCATAGGAGACAGTTCTCTGTGAACTTTTCCAATGTGATTCTAATTTTCATGAGCAGCAGCCCCACCCAAATTTGCTGCAACACAAGTCACTCCCACGGGCAAAGAAGTCTTCCCACAACTGTTTTTTTCATGGCCATTTGGTTCATGGGGTTTTGTTTTAAGGATGAGCTGGTCTAGTATAAAAGCAAAGGTCTTTTTCTTCTGTCTCTGGAAGCAAGGCTTCTCTTTCTCTTTCAAGTCTTTCACCCGATCACAGTTTCTCAGCATCCACATGTTCCAGGATGAGCACCTTTTTCTCACACGATACAGGTGGTTTAAATTTAATTAAATTTCTCTATTCCCCCATGCATTTAATGAATTATAGGGAAATAGATTGTTGTGTTACAGTCCTCACCACAGCTTGCAGGAGAATTTCAGCTCTGAGGCCCAGAGCACCTCCTCCTCTCCCTTTTGCACCGACTTTAGTATCGCCATGTCGTTCTTCTCGCATGTCCTCACCTTCTCCCTTTCTCTGACTCAGGAGAGAATTAATGTTCATAAGTTCATCTGTTCTCAAGTTCTGTCAATTGAAAAGTTTTATAAATTTCTGCAGTGTTGAAAGGTTGATCCTCTCCAGGCTTGCCATGCCCCTCACAGCTAACATTACTACTTAGCCAAGGAATGCAGGTATCCCAGTACAAATGCATTCCTTGTCATGTGGCTTTGCTTACACAAGTAATAGAATAGTCGTAATCAAATATTATAAATAATGCAGTTTAAAATAATAAGAATATGAAACTTATATTATAAATCACATTATGTAACTTAGGACAAAGTGTTCAAAAACACATTAGTTCAACCCCACATATGCTATTTGGTAAAGAAAGTGCCTTTTGTATGCAAAAATTGTTTGATCCTCAGTATTCTAGTTATGTGAACTTTTAACTTGTCAGACTATTGTAACATACTTGAATATTACAGTAATTTAATTAAAATGTTGACTGCAACAATATGCCTCGCTAATATTTGAAGAATATTAAGTGTTGATTTCAATTACTGGTGAAATATATCCAAAAACAAGTCCCTTCTGTGGCAAACAGGGCAAGTGTTCCCCAATAACAGTGACAGGAAGACTGTAGAATAAATTTGTTTACTTGATTAGAAAACACAGCCTTGGAATAATAATGATGAGGAATAAAAGATCTCTGTAAGTATTTTGCAGCACTTCAAATAAAGTGCTATTGTTTTCCAACCTTTCTGAGGGCAGGATACTCGTGCTAATGTCCTTTGTCTATTAAAGATTAGTATCTATAATCAGGTGCCATGTGTTTCAAATAAGCACTTAAGAAGGAAACAGTTATAAGTACTTCACATATGTATCCTTGTGAGAGGTATTTTACAGAAAATGTAGATTTTCTCTTTATTTGTTTTTTATTTTTTTTTTATTCCAGCACACTGGGGAGAGCTTAGACTCGGAACCTATACTGTCTCTGGAACCAACACAACATCCACTGTGACACCCTACAGAACTGTATCTGTAACCAACATACCCTCCAGTGTGATACCAGGCATTGGGTCATCATTCATCAACCTGATACCAACCAGAACCAATACTGGGCCATCAATGGAAATGTCCTCCAATGTGAGACCCAATAGAATGTGTGCTGTGTCTGCAGTCAACACACTCTCCAGTGCGACACCAGACAGAACAGGTTTTGGATCATCAAAGGACATACACTCCCATGGGATATGCGGCCGAAGTTACTATTCGTCTGCAGCCAACATACCCTCCAAAGTGACACCAGACTGTCCACGATGTCCACCAATGATCCAAAACCTAAGTAAAAGTTTTGGATCACCAGTGGATGTATCCTCCCATGGGGCACTTGGCAGAATGTACAGAATGTCTGCAACCGACACACTCTCCAGTGTGACACCAAGGAGAACAGGCATTGGGTCGTCAGTGAACACATTCATCAATCTGACACCAACCAGATCCAATACTGGGTCATCAGTGGGTGCATCCTCCCATATGATACAAAACAGAGCTCTTACCGTGTCTTCAATCAAGATGCCCTCCAATCTGACAGGGAACAGAACTGGTACTGGGTCTGCAGTCAACACATCTTTTCAGGCCACACAGAACTAGTTCTTTGCCTTCAGTCAGGTCTTTCAGCCTGAGTGTCTTACCCAGCACCAGAAGAAATCAGGGAATTTAATTATCGGATGTGACAGTTTTCTTGAGCAATATTCTAGCTTCTCTTTAGATGAAAAAATCTCCAGCAATGTAAAAAGACCTAATTAAAGTACAGTAAAAAAAGGAGTAATTAAAGTACCAACCTTTGTATTGTAGTTCAGTGTATGTAGTTTTTGGTTGTGACATCTATAGGTGGTCTAAAGCTGCACAGATAAAATGGCATAACAGACAGCAACTCAGCCAGCCTAATCCATTGGATAGTAGAAGCAAACAAGTCTCCAGGTACGTTACTGATAGGCTGGATTCAAGTTCAAACAGGGGACTTCAGCCAATCCCTTTGAACCATGAATGCATCCATATCATTGGCCAGTGAACTGGTGGAGCTAAGACCCTTGTCCAATCAGCTTTGTAAGAGTGGGAAATTTGAAGCCCCTATAAAAGAGGGTGTCTTTTGTTGGTTTTCCCAGCTTTTATAGAGATGGGGCAACTGGGAAGCATTTTAAAAGATTTTATTCCATTATCAGTCTCGATGAATAGTGAGACACAAGAGATGTAAGACTCAACTCCATTCCATCAGATGCCAACCTATTTCCTGGTTACAATGCCTTATAAATGTTTTTCAACCTATTAGCTTTTGCCACACAATGCTGCTATTAATTCTAACACCAATGACCTCTATTTTTCCCTACATGGTCCTGCTACAATGCATCTTTCACAGTTCTAATTCTCTAAAATACCTAGTCTTTTTGCAGGGCCATATTTTGAAACTTTTTGAAACTTGCTTCTAATTCAATCTCTCTCTCTCTCTCAATAATGTCATCTCTATTCCATGGCCTTCCTAAG
>JAGGNK010011893.1:0-23322 GCA_017590115.1 Montifringilla adamsi | reverse complement strand
GCCCTAGGCCGATTTCCTGCCCTAGGCTAGGTTTGCTGAATGCTTCCTCAATATGTCCTGCTTGCAATTGTTCTGTGACTAATTCTTGCAGGGCAGTAAGCTTTTCAGTGGTAAGGGGCCACTGGTCAACCCAGACAGGTTTATCTGTCAACCATGTCAAGGCTACAACTGGACGTTCATTGCCCTGCATCGCAGTGACCCCTATTAAAAATCCGTAGTAATTTTGACACCCGATTGAGATAATCAATCTCGACCCCATAATCTTTGAGGGGCATCGGCAACATAGTGCCTGATGTTAGCTTGTTGGCCCTCAGGATGTTTCACATTAATTACAATGGCTGACAAACCGCCTGTTGTTGCACCACCCAATCCCGTAAGTCCAAAACTTGCATGAGTGAGAGGCCACGATTGAGGCCAGCAACGTCAGGAGTGTATTGTGACATCTGCTGCAGTGTCAATCAAACCTGTTACTGATATGTTTCCTGGATGACATCCACTGGCGGTGAGGATACATGTCTTTTCTGGATGGTTCTCCATTACTTTCTCAGTCCAGGACACTTGAGGTACTCCTGTCGATCCAAAACCTCCTGTGCCTCAACTTCGGTCAACTCTATTAGAAACAGAACTCACAAAATGTACAATTTGAGCAATGCAAGTTCCTTTCTGAATAGTAACAGGAGGGTCATCAATGGATACCATTGCATGAATCTGTCCTACATAATCAGGGTCAATAAGTCCTAAATGCACATGAGTACCTCTAAGTATAGTATTTGATCTGCCTATCAAAAACGCACTCAATCCCCGCCCTATTAGACCAAAGGCATCGAGGGGCACTTTAAATATTTCTTTTGTCAAAATGGTTACTGTGTCGGCAGTGGGTATATCAATCCCTGCGAACCCTCTTGTTGCCCCTGAGTATTGCTCACAAATGGGTAGCTTTGCAGTGGCAGGAAGACCTGTACTAGCTTTGGCAGCCTGCCTGGCAACTTCCATGGCACCTGCACCTTCTTCAAGGATGGTTTCAACAAGTTCCCCATCAGAGGCCCCATCTGCCTCATTCCCCCCGTCAGTTTCTGTTATCGACCCTGATTCTTCGTCCACATCCTGCTCTGCTTGTTTCTGCTCTCTTTTCCATTGTTTCAATGCCTCAAAGAGCGATCCCCAGGTAACAGCTAAATCGACAACACTTTTATCTCCCGGTCGGATAACTTCCCACAGTCTGTCCCCGACTTTTTTCCATGCTTTAACACTAAATGCTGTACCAGGGTCAGTGCCAAACCCCTGTGATTTAGCCCACAGCAATACACTTTGAAGGGCAGAGTCTGAAGTAAAGATTCCCTTATTTCCTAACAAAACTTTCCATGTAGCCAAAACAGTCTCTTCCTCTTTAGATAAATTATTTCCCGTTATTGCTAGTTGGTGGCTCACCTAATTCCAGGTGTCTTGATAGGAGAAAATCAGGTCCGGACGTCCCTGTGGCTTTCACCAGCCACTCTCAGCTACACCAACGCCGCCTCCCCCACTACGACCCAGTGGGTCACGGTTACCAATCACTAGGACCCCGTATGGGTCCAAACTGAGTATCTTGTCAAGGGTCTTGTGTCACTTGGCGATCACCAGATGTCACTGTCCAGGTGGTCACGACATGAAGCAGAGACCACAAGCAGTCTCAGATGGCAACTCTTTATTATTGAACATGGCTGACCTTTTATACACTTTCTAATTTTTTATGCTTCTTCTACCCTAACTATTGGACACAATAAATCAACATAACACCATTGGTGAAAAGTTACAGTGAATTAACTAACTTTCCAAAAATACTTTGTGCAGCTGTGAAGTTCTCTTCTTATCTTTCTTCAGTTCTTCAGTTCTCTTGGTCTCCTTGGTTACAGCCTTGGAGAGAGCTCCTTATCAGCTTCTTCTTTCTTCTCAGCTTCTTCTCGCTCCTTTAGCTAACAGGCCCGCTGTTAGCCCCTTCCACATGCCCTGACATCACCGTTGGGCTTTGGTCCTGCTCCTTTGCTTATGGTGGTCCTGCTGTCCATGGAGAGGGGAGGCCGGGAAAGAGAGGAGGGATTGCTCAGGGTGAAGGGGTCTCCAGGTTTTGTCGTAGATCAAAAACACCTCAAAATATGTGTTTATAAGAATGGTTAGGTTTTATAATTATTATTTAGCACATCTGTGATCTTATAAATAGGGAGTCCTTCAATAATGAAAACCATGGCAAGCACAGACAAAGGCATTTCCAGTAGCTGGACTCCTTTCTTCTTATTAATTCACCCTTATGTGCACTGTAGAAAGCAGAGATGTGGCAGGGGCCATCCCCTTCCTCTTTACCCCTGCACAGTACTGACTCTGAATACACCCATGCCAGGGGGACACATTTGTGCCCCTTCTCATGTCTCCTCTTCAAATACCCTCCAGAAGCAACAAACACACAAACTGAAGGCTCCAGTTCATCCTGTCATGATTACAGTTGCTGTGACATTACCTTCCCAGGTTATCTTTGTTGGGTCTGGCTCACTGCAAAAAAAACTCCCCTTGCCACAGAAAAGCCCTTGGTCTGTGCTGCTGGAGGTGAGCCATGTTCCTAGGGCTCCATCTCTAAAGTGTTTATTTTGTCCCATCACAAGCTCACCAGTTCCTTGTTGCAGTAAATTTCACTTTTTTTCTACTTTTTTTGAGAGGGGATAATAGTATTTACAGGGCTTTGAAGTGCCATGTAAGCATTGGAGTCACAGGTGATAATACAGCTATTACAAGGACTGAATTGCAGAAAAAGAAAACAAACTTCACAACTTTTGTAAAATTTGTAAAGCTGGTACGTTTATTACAGCGCTGGATGCATGTGGGGATCGCTCTTCTTAAAAAGACATGCGTACTTCTGGGAACTTTGGATCTTTTTTTTTCTCCCTTACTAATCCATTTACATGGAATTTCACAATACATTCATACATAATCATTTCACTGATTTCCCGTTGCACTTGCAGATAGTTTGTTTTTTATTTTAATCAGAAAGTACAGAAAGAACTCTTGGGTTACTCTGCCTTGTCTCCTGCAGTCTCTTTGTCTATTTTAGAGTACAAGGGGCTCTCTCTTATCTGTCTTTCAGCTGAAGCAGTTTCTTAGAGCATAGGGGGTTTTTTGGTTTGTTTTTTTTTTCTTTTTTTTGCAAGAACAAGCAGTCAGACAAAACAGCTATGTCTGCAAGCTACAGACTTAATTCAAAGATGTACATTTCACTTAAATTAAAATGGATTTCTACTCTGTCTCAGGACAAAGGCAGCAAGAGTGCAAGAAAGGCATGAGTATGTGGTTTCCTGGTGAGGACTGATGATTACTTTTTAAAAATTTCTTTTTATCAGAAAATTTGTGGAAAAAAATATGACATTGATCAAATCAATTGTTCATACATTGGGACCAAATTCACCCATTAATTTTGGCTCTAAATATAGAGATAGGAACGCTGGAAAGAACAAGAAGCGCTGCTATTTTCCAAGGAAATGTTTTAAATTATTCTCTTGAAAGGCATACTTTATATTGAGACAGATGGAGAGGGGAGGAAGGATGAAAGAGAGGAAACATAAATGAGATTATAAAAAGAATTGGACATTTTATTTCACCCACAATATGAGAAAATATACTTTTTAAGCTATTGTATATAGATTAAAAAAATATACTGTTCCTTCAGCTCTTTTCCTAGATTCTGTCACTAGATCCAGCCCTGAACTGATGTATGACCTGTAGCAAGTGACAACTTCCATGTGCCTTTGATCACCTTTCTGCAAACTTGGGAAACCTGGTGATTTTAATGGGCTTTGTTCAATAAACTTGCCCAGCTACTTTCCAAGCTTGAGGTGAGGGCAGAACTATGTACATAAAAATTCTGGATAGAAACTGTTGGTCCTGTCTGCTTGTTGGGAGGAAAGGGTTAAAAGCAGAAGAATGGCAAGGAGGATAGTAGATTCACTCAAATGACCTTGCAATTGAGAATGCCAAAGTCTGGAGAATATCAGTGTGGGAAACCCTATATATTATGCCTACTGCTGTTTATCCTCTGTCTGAGAAGTAGAATTTCTGTGTAGAGATAATGTAGGTGTTTGGAGAGATTTGAAGTCACTCTCCCAGACATGCTTGAGCTCCTTATTTTGGGAGAGGGAAGATCAAAGCTCAGAGATAATAAAAAGCACAGACAACATCACAGCATGGTGCTAAACTATGCATGCAGGGGCCCTTGATAGATGGGTGCAAAAAGCAGCCCCGCCACCCACTAGCACTGGCTGAGCCTAATGGTGCCTGCTTTCCTGCTTGTGTGTCTCCACCTGGGTGTTGCTTTGGAATCCTCTGGTTAGCGAGGCCGTTAAATTCATTTACGCTTTGCATTTCAGCTGTGGGTTTGTGGTTGTTCTAATTGCCTGTGTTGACTCACACAACGCTCTAATGAGACTTTTCTTCAGAAGAGGACATTATTTGCAATGGAGAGATGGGGACATCCAAGCTTGGATCAGAAGCCGATTTTATTGAGAATACAAAGCATTTATATAGGGTTTTACTTGTATGGCATTTATATAGGGTTCTATTTTTGGTAACAAGTACCCATTGGTTACAAATTCTTCATGACATCTTGTCACCTGGTAATATTATCTTATCACAAAGTTTCACAACATGTTTCTTGGTCACTTCTTCCCCAGGGAGCATTTATCTGTGTTTGTCTCTCCCACAGTTTCTGCTCGATCAGGCCTAAGATATCAAGCTTCTGTATCAGTTCCATTGTATTCTTTGTTTTATTCCCTGTAGATATCAGCATGTATCTCATCTGTTACTATCATGTATATGCAGCTTGCCATATATGCTGCAAACTATTCCTAGAGGTGCGTTCCTTCAGTCAGTTTTATGTCAACAATCTTCTGAAGGTAGCAAATTTGTGTTCCCTTAATGCAAGTTATGGTGAAATAGGTCAGGAATTTTGGAAAATATAATGCAATTACTTTGCATCAATGATAGACCTCTAATTTCTGCTCCTGCTTATTATATGGTGCTTCAGCCAGGCAAACAACAAAGTCATTACCCCTGTAGAGGGAGCAACATGAAATGTTTTTTCTCTGTATAAAATAGATACTGGAGTCCACTGCAATGGAAAGCAGCAGTCATGCATCACAGTATGACAATTTTTCATCATCTTCTGCCAGCTAAGCTGTGATTAAGGTGTTAGCAAGTTTGTCAATTTTCAGATAATAAAATTGATCATCAGAGCTGCACTAAAATGCACAAGGCCTTGAAGACAGACGAGGCTTTCAGACTGATCCAGCACTGAAATACTGGTCTTCAAGTTTCAGTTCCCTGAGATGATGGTGGCTGCAGTCCTGTTGGAGTGATTAACACGATTCTGTCCAAGCAGTGATCCTGTAATAAAGTGTGGTCTTTTTCTGGAGGTCCAGTGATAATTATGGAGCTCTTCTCTGGGAATCCAGAGAGTAGTGCTGCTCATGGTGTTCCAAACTCAGGTTATATCCAGGTAGGAATGCTTGGTACCTCCCCTTGGGTGGAGCATCTCACAATGGGATGATGTAATTTTATCCATCATGCAGTGAAACTTGATGGCCCATTAACAGAAGATAGCTCCCAGAGGGAGTTATCAGAGATGAGTCATGGAAGAGATAAAGAACACTTGCCCCACCTGTTTTTAACAGCTTATGAAGATGGTAATAGAATACATACTTTTGGTTACATCTTACATTGTAATCTAAGACAACCATTCAACACACATTCTTCTAATTTGTTCCTATGCATGGCCAGTGATGCTGAGTCCTTCAGGCGACCTGCACTGACATGGAACTATACTTGTTTCTTTTAATGTCTCATTTATATTTCCTTCACTTCAGTTTAATTACATTATTTCTTATGCTACCCGTAGCAAACAGGACCACATTAGTTCCTTTTTCTATGCTTTGGACACTTATATTAGATCAGTCTGGAATTTGATCCAGCCAGAAAATTAATCCATTCCAGATATCCCATTATTGTCTTGCTTTTGCCTTGCCAGAGATATCAAAATCAGAATGACTGTTTCATAGTCAGTCACTTCAATACTTTTTAGGCACTTAAAAGTAAACTTTCTTAAAGAGAGCCTTAGCACATTGAGTACCCAAACTGAAGTTAGATGTTCTGACAGCAAGTCCTGTTTATTTTGCCACCTCTCTGTACAAATAAAAGCCTGATTATAGGTATCTGCATAAAAAAAAGTGAAGATGGAAAGGCTACTTTTCTCTTTTTTTTTTTAAATAGTTTTCTTTCATTTTAAACTAGTTTGGCAAATCTACCATACATCTTCTCACTGCCTCCTTCTAAAAGCTAACCAGATGGCATATGCCAGCATCAAAACTTCCCTCTGATCTTTTTTTTATTATTCAGTCACCTCAAGCATGTAGTGGAAAGTTTGAACTGATGCCAGGGTATGGTATTTGTTAATAACCAAATACATGATTTGACCAAGTTGCCATTTAAAAAACTCACAGTCCAGTCTACTTTGCATTACGCCACAGCATATCAGTACATGCTGAAATTCAGCAGAAGTAAAAAATGGGCTTTGGAGTCCTGTGTCTGATGACTCGGAGGCTAATGTAGTAGGTACTTTTCTAACCTTACAATTGTGGTTAATAAAATAATGATGAGTGTTGGTTTGGTTTTTTAGATTTTTATTGATTTTCTATTTGTTTTCTTTTGACTCCACAGACATGCTTAAGCAAACACAATCTCCTGATTCTGCAAAGATCAGTCATCTTGAAAAAATTATTTGGGATGGTTTTGGATAACTAGTTAATAATACACTAGCAAAAAATAAGCTGTCAAAGAGTAAATATTTAACTTTTCAATTTTTTTTCTTCTTTGCATGGAGTGTACATGACAAACCTAATTCATAGCTGCTAATGTAGTTAATGTCAACAGAGATATAGCTGGAAAGGAGATTGCTTGGACTGCCATGATTTCACATCCTTTTTGTAATTTCTTTTCCTGCACAGATTGATTTTTCATGACAACAGACTGAAACAGACTGATTGAACTTGGAGTGTCATACAATAAAATGGAAGTTTTGGAGTACTGCATACAAATATATTATTCATGTAATGTACCCACTACAATGAGAAAACCAGAACAAACCCTATGACCAGAAGTTAAAATAAGACCAGGTGCAAGTTACAATAAAGGGGCAAATGTTTAACAGATTAAACCAAGTTGGTTCCTGGAGGTTTGTGCCTTGGGACATGATAGGTTTTTGCAGAATATGTCATTTTTTTAAGCTTTACTTGACTTGATGCAAGGAGTAACCAGGGTGACTGTGGGGTCTGTAATGTATAGGTGGTACGACTAGATGAAATCTTTCTTACTTTTGTGTTGATCTGTGATCACCAGAGAGACTTGTTTCAGTAATGTCTCAACCTCACTTTGGCCAATATAAAATGGAGTCCTAATAGACATGGAAGTACTAGCATTACAGAAAATGCACACACTGTGCAAAAAAAAAAAAAAAAAAAAAAAAAAAAAAAGTCAGGTTTTCACTGTTCTTTTGCACCAGGATGAGGCAGTGGTGAACTATGTCAGGCTACAAAGTACATGTGAAAACCATTAGAAGCGGGCTGCTTTAAGCAATGAGACATAATGATAATAAGTGTTAGGCTTGGTGGTCAGTAGTAACAGGATTAGAGAGCAACCTTAGAGAGCAACTCATTGCAGAGTGCCAATAAAAGGGAAAGTGATTGAGTTTCCAAGGGAAAAGCAGCAGTCCACAAGTTCAGTTTTAGATTGTCTGTAGTCATGTTAAGAGTTGGGAATTGTTGAAATGTAGATGAAACCTGGTGATCTGAGCAGGAGAGAGACATAGGATGTTCTGAGTTCTCATGCTAAAGCTTGGCAAAAACATTGGCTCCACAGTAATTATTTTTATAAACAAGATCACTGCATGCTTGGCAAAAGGGCAGAGATTCATCCAAACTTGTTGGCTTACATCCCTGATGTTCAGATCAATTGGTGCACTCATGCTGCACAGTGAGTTGCAGGAATAGTGATCTCATGTACTTCATTGGTAAGAAGTGCAGAAATGTTTACCCTAAAGTAAAATGTAAATGCAAAAAGACGGTTGCCTGAGATAGCAATCTGAACATCTGGAAATGGAATCACACTAACCCTCCCCTAGTTTAAGCCTTTACTTTGTTGCCTCATCTTTCCCATCTGTGAAATGGAGACAATTCCACTTCACTTTGTCTTTCTTTGCCCTGAGGAACTGGAATGAGCTAGACCTTTCAAAAGGACTTTGAAGACAGATTATTGTTTATTTTTGTGTGCAACACTTTCCACCATTAAGCAATATTTGAGAATAAAGGTGCAAATCTGCTTTGCCAAATCTTCCACCAGAAACATCTTACTCCTTTTTTAGATGTAAATCAGCTGTGTATGACAGAACTACTTGTAACCTTTGCCAGTGCCAGCCTAGACCTGGTGTATTTTAATTTTTTTCCTACTTGTGTGGGGGATTGTATGCTGTGACTTTGAGCTGGGACATTTCTTTTGTTTCCAGAGGATTAAGCTCGAGCTATTTTTCTGCTAGCAGTGAGTGTCATTTGCAGCCCAAGAAATATGATTTCCATCCTTTAAAATGGGTCAGATTCTTTTGGGTTTTTAACTATAAACAATGCAGACCAAAGAAAAATTCAGAGGCATACAGATGTGGGAGCCTTTGTGCCTTCTGATGTGAAACAGACCTGTCTAATGTGTTCAGTACCTAGTCAGTTATGAAAGAAATGCCTAAGTTTCATAATATCATCAGTTGTGCAAACAATTTGCCCTTTTAAAGTAGGTGCTTAAAATCTGTGCTTGGTTTTAGTAAAGCTTAGTCTGGTTTTATCCTTGAACAAGTTTTATTTTCTAGGGTTGGTGGAAAGCAGTTAAAGAATTAATTTAATGTCTTTTTTTTTTTTTTTTTTTTTTTTGATAGGAGATAAGTAATTCTATTTCCGATGTCTGTTTTTCATTCATGGCAATTAAGGATGTCATGTCTTTTTATGTCTTTGAGAAGCCTAGGAACTGGTTACGAGTTTCTACCCTTGTTAGATTTAAACCTGTCTTGTTTCAGGGCAAATTTGGGAAAGAACTCCCAAAGGGGTTCTTCTAGAAAAGGAGATTCAATTGGCCCCTCCCTTAATCGGTTCGAGAGAAAATACCTCTTTGGAGAAAAGTGGAAAAAAACTGTTTATTAAACAATAAAACTTAAACAATATTAAACAATGAAATGTTTTGTTGTTCTAAAAGAGTTGACAAACTTAGAAAAGTCTTCTTTTGGGGTTGTAGCTTGGCTCACTCAGTCTCTTATAAGTTTTTCTGGCACTGGAAATGTCGCAGCCCAGGCCCGGCCTGGTGGGCTACAGGCGCAAGCTGCCGGTGCTCTTCAGGGTGTTGAGTCTAGAGCAGGTTTTAACAGGTCTAAAGAAAAGGGAAAAAAACCCCAATCTATAGTCTAGGGAACTTCTTTGCCTCAGCTAGCTAAAATTAACTAAAACAAAGAGAATTCTGTCTTGCTGTCTGTTTATCCATAGACAACAGTTTAGCAGCAGGAATGTGGAGGAGTGAGTGCAGTGTCTGAAAACAAATTGTGTGCTTCTTCTCTCTCTCCTTCACTCTCTGGAACAAGTCTTAAAGGTGCAATACTTATTATTCAGCATAAACAGAACAGACGATTGGGGATAAAAGCATCATATAGTCATCTTAGGACATTTTACTTCTTATCTTCATATTGTCAGCTTACTATTAAAAATAATATATATTCTAACTCTGCAAACATACATTACACATCTAATATACAGCTATACACAGACAATGGCAGTAACATTTAGCAAACAGTGATATTTACACATAGTTCTTACTTAACAATTAGATTTTCTTGAGGTACTTGTACTTGGATTACTGCTTACTATACTATAGGGGCTTCACTCACTTAGCTTGTTTGATGGCAGCACATGTGTCACAGTCATGGATAACTTGAGAAATATTGTCTATGGTTAAATATACCTTTCGGTCTTGTGCCCACTTATAGGTGGCATCTCTACCCTGATGACTTGAGGCATTATGGGCCTATCGAGCTAGGAATAACACTTCTTTGTGTTGCTGATTTAAGTCTATCCTTGACACTTCTATTTTTGTAGCTTGGTCTACTTGCTGATTGCTTTGGTGCTCTTTATTGGCTTTACTCTTGGGGACATGGGTATTTATGTGGCGGAAATTCACTGGCAGCTTCTCTACCCTGGTAGCAATGTCTTTCCACTCATTAGCAGCCTAAATTGGTTTTCTTCTATGCTGCAAATTAGCCTCTTTCTACTTTTCTAGCTATCTTCAAGAGCATTGGCTACTATTTATGAATTAGTGTAGACGTAGAGCTTTAGTTACTTTTCTCTTTCAGCAATGTCTAGGGCCAGTTGAACAGCTTTGAGTTCAGTAAGTTGGCTTGATCTACCTTCTCTTTTAGTAGCTTATGCAACTTGTCGTGTGGGGCTCTATACGGCTGCTTTTCAATTTTGTTTCATTCCTATAATGTGGCAGGAACCATCAGTAAAAAGAGCGTATTGTGTTTCTTCTGCTGGTAGTTGGTTATATGGTGGCGCTTCTTCAGCACGTGTCACTTCTTATTCTTCTTCATCAACAAGACTAAAGTTTTCACCTTCCGGCCAGTTTGTAAATATTTCCAGAATTCTAGGGCGATTCAGTTTTCTAATATGTGCGCGCTGTGTGATGGGAGCAATCCGTTTGCTCCATGTAGCACTGGTGGCATGGTGGGTAGAGGGAACTTTTGCTTTGAACATCTACCCCAGCACTGGTAGTTGGGGTGCTAGGAGGAGTTGTGCTTCAGTGCCTATTACCTCTGAAGTGGCTTGGACTCTTTCATAGGCTGCTAAAATTTCCTTCTCTGTTGGAGTATAGTTGGCTTCAGACTCTCTGTAGCTTCGACTCCAAAATCCTAGTGGTCAGCCTAGAGTTTTACTAGGCAACTTCTGCCAAAGGCTCCAGGACAAACTATGGTTCCTGGCTGCAGAGTAGAGCATGTTCTTTACATCTGGTTTTGTCTTGACTGGGTCAATGGCTACTGCATGAGTGATTCCTTGCTTGATCTGGTCAAAGGCTTGTTGCTGTTCAGGGCCCCAGTGGAAAGTGTTCTTGCGGGTGACTAGGTAGAGAGTGCTCACAATCTGGTTGTACTCAGGAATGTGCATTCTCCAAAAACTTATGGCGCTTAGGAAAGCTTGTGTTTCCCTCTTGCTGGATGCTGGAGACATTGCTGTTATCTTGTTGATGACATCAGTGGGAATCTGACGCCATTTCACTCCCAGGAACTGGATCTCTTGAGCAGGTCCCTTGACTTTGCTCTTCTTGATGGCAAAGCCAGCTTTCAAGAGAATCTGGATGATTTTCTCTCTTTTCTCAAACACTTCTGCTGCTGTCTTCTCCCACATAATGATGTAATCAATATATCGCAGATGTTCTGGAGCCTCACCCTTTTTTAGTGCAGTCTGGATCAGTCTATAGAAGATGGTGCGGTTGTGTTTCTACCCCTGGGGTAGTCATTTCTAGGTGTACTGCACACTTCTCTAGGTGAAGGTAAACTGAGGCCTGCATTCTGCTGCCAGAGGAATGGAGAAAAATGCATTGGCAATATTGATAGTGGCATACTACTTTGCTGCTTTGGACTCCAGCTCATACTGGAGTTCTAGCATGTCTGGCACAGCAGCACTCAGCGGTGGAGTCACTTCATTCAGTGCATGGTAGTCTACAGTCAATGTCTATTCTCCTTCAGATTTACACACAGGCCAGATGGGGCTGTTGAAGGTTGAGTGGGTCTTGCTGACCACCCCTTGGCTCTCCAGCTCACGGATCATTTTGTGGATGGGGATCATGGCGTCTTGATTTGTTCAGTACTGTTGGCAGTGCACTGTCAAGGTGGCAATCGGCACTCGTTGCTCTTCCACCTTCAGGAGTCTTACTGCAGATGGGTTTTCTGATAGTCTAGGCAAGGTGTTCAATTGCTTGATACCTTCTGTCTCTACAGCAGCTATTCTAAATGCCTGTCTGATTCTGTTTTGGTCTTTGAAGTACCCAATTCGGAGGAAGTCTCTGCTTAAAATTCACAGGGCCTCTGGGCCAGTCACAATAGGGTGTTTCTTCCACTCATTTCTAGTCAGGCTCACCTCAACTTCTACTAAAGTAAAATCTTGTGATCCCCCTGTCACACCAGCAATAGAAATAGATTCTGCCCCCACATATCTTGATGGAATTAAGGTACACTGTGCAACAGTGTCGAATAAAGCTTTATATTCTTGTGGTTCAGATGTGCAAGGCTAACAAATCCACACAGTCTAAAAAACACGGTTTTCCCTAGACTCTACCTGGCTAGAGGTAGGGCCCTTCTAAGCCTGGTTTTCCTTCTTTCTTTGGGCATATGTCTTGGAGGTTCCTTCAAGGGGATTGAAAATATCATCATCATCATCATATATGGCAGTTCGGTTACGGGCTACTGGAGATGCTTCCCTTTTGGTGGAACTTTCTCTCTGAGTCTTGCCTTCTTTTAATTCATGCACTTGTTGTGCTAGAGCAGCAGTAGATTTTCTATCCCATCTCCTCATGTTTTTTCTGCAATCATGCAGGAAGAACTACAACTCAGCTTGTGTGGTGTACCTTCTTTCCCCGTCTGGGGAACATCTGCACTGCATACTAGAACTTCTGATCTGTACTGCTGAGATTTGGAGAAGGTCTTCTTTAATCTCTTCTCTGAGTTTCTTATGATTCTCCTCTATCTTGTCTTCTAATTTCTGCAGACGTATTTTCACCCCTGCAGTTCTGGCATGTGTTGGGCTATGTATAGCATCTGCATACGGTCAGAGCTTCTTCGCCATATTAAGCACAGTCTCTTCATTGTCATCCTGCTTCATTATTGCTAAAGCAGAAGCATATTCGTGTGGCCTAAGTCGTGCAAGTTTTCACCATATTACGGATGTACATGGTACCAAGTCTGGATTTACAGTGTTTATGTCATCTGAGAAGACAATTTCTGCCACTGCCATTTCCCTCAAGCATTGAATTCCTTGTTCTGTGGTTCTTTTACCGAGTTTGCTGTATACAGAGATCATCTGCACACAGATATCTTTGTGCTACACTTTCCAGGACTCGTGCCCAGAGGTTGTGAGGGTTAGCCCCCCTCATCATTCTTTGGTCGATGACGGGAACATGTGACAAAGATCTCAAATGCCTTGCTTCACTACCATATAAAATTGTAGCCTCGCTTGCAGCATCTTAAAGATGTACTAACCAACTCATTATAGATTCATCAGGTCTTTGAATGTAATCCTTTCTTAGGCCACAAAGGTCTTTTAGGGAATAGGACTTAATAGTGGCTTCTGATCTTGTGTCAGTTGCTTTAACTTTGGCTTTTGTATTAGTAATTGGTGTTGAGGGTCCTTCTCCCGGATCATCATTGGTTACTGGCCGATTGGTTTTGCTTGTGTGCTTCTTTCCTGAAGCGAATGCCACTGGCTTAGGGTTACTGTCTGGTTTAGCTATAACTTCAGTAGCTGGGGTGTTGGCTGCAGCCTGAGTGATTGGGGTAGCTGCTGATTTATCTCCCTGCCCCCCTGCCTCTAGCTGCTGCCCTACAGTATCTAGCAGTGTGCGATAAGCATAGGCCAGGGCCCAGCTTATTGCAATGAGTCTTTTCTCTTTAGAGTCATCATGGCACTTCTCTTTTAGGTATTTCCCCACCTCAGCTGGGTTCTGAATTTGTTCACATGGAAAATACCAGTCTACAGGGTCAGAAAATTTCTTCAGGGTTTGGCCCATATTTTCCCATTCTCCATACTACTCAGGATTTTCCACGCCTGGGTCTACTTCTGGGTCAGGGGTCTCATCAGCTCTTCTGGACATCTCAGCCCTCATTCTAGAGAAGCTGCAGACTGTATAGAGGAAGCTTACCAGATTAAATACCAGAAAGATGGTCTCTTTAACATTCAGGGGAAACTCAAAAAGTGACGTAAGAGATTCAAAGGAGAAGAAGGAAAGGAAAGGCTGGAAAGCCTCATTCCCTGTTCCTCCTCTAACAAACTGGGTGCAATTAATAATAAATTCCCAAAACATACTACTGCAACTGGGACACAGGGTAGGACAAAGATACCATAAACCATACATATCTTGAACAGACTCCAGTATTTTTGTAAACACCTTATAAATCATTATCACTAAGCCCAGCACAATAGGTATTCTAATCCATGCCCCTTTACTGTAAAAACTGTGTGTTAGGGACAATAATCCTAGTGACCAGAAAGGTATTAAAACCTCCAAAAAACCTAGAGACCAGAACCACATGAAGGCCTCCACCCCAAGAGACATTACGAATTCAAGCAACATGGCTACTAACTGCTTTAACCTACTGCAGAGCAAGCACAAGCAACATGCAATCAATAAAGGTTTTTTCCACTCTCTTGGGGCATGCGTAGGGCACTACTAGATGTATCTGTCCTGGTTCAGGGCAAATTTGGGAGAGAATCCCCAAAGGGGTTCCTCTAGAAAAGCAGATTCAATTGCCCCCTCCCCCAACCAGTTTGGGAAAAAACACTTCTTTGGAGAAAAGTGGAAAAAACTGTTTATTATACAATAAAACTTAAACAATATTGAACAATAAAACCTCTTGTTGCTCCAAAAGACATGGCAAACTCAGAAAAGTCTCCTCCCTGGGTTGCAGCTTGGCTCACTCAGTCTCTTATAAGTTTTTCTGGCACTGGAAATGTCACGGCCCAGGCCCGGTCTGGTGGGCGACAGGTGTGAGCTGCTGGTGCTCTTCTGGGTGTTTAGTCCAGAGCAGGTTTTAACAGGTCTAAAGAAAAGGGAAAAAGAAACCAAACCATAGTCCAGGGAACTTCTTTGCCTCAGCTAGGTAAGACTAACTAAAACAAAGCAGAGCTCTGTCCTGCTGTCTGTCCATCTGCAGACAACAACAGTCTAGCAGCAGGAATGTGGAGGAGTGAGTGCAGTGTCTGAAAACAAACTGCACCCTTCTTCTCTACCCCCTTCACTCTTTGGAACAAGTCTTAAAGGTGCAAAACTTATTATTCAGCATAAATAGAATAGACAATTGGGCATAAAAGCATCATATAGTCAACCCAGGACAACCCTATTTCATTTTAACCCTGGGGAATTAGTTTGGGTTGAAGTGCATGCATGAATGAATGAGATCATAGCAACATTGCTATGTCTCTTTTTAACATAGAGCTCTCAGAGCTCTTAATCATGTGTTCATTTCTCAGATCTGCCCTGTGATATATGTACAGTAGCTGTATAATTTGCAGAACTGCAGAATCCATGTGAAATAAAGCATACCTCTTCCTTCCTTCTTCTGTAATGGCTGTTACCTTGAGCAGGCAAATAGCTAGCAAAGAGCAGGCAAAGAGCTCCTACTTCCACATACATCAGTGCAGCCTTCAGTTTGATGTGCTCTTTATAGCTTAAGAGGAGGGATGCAACTGAAGCTGTGTCTGATAAAGGACATTTTTAGCTGGTTGAGCAGTAGTAATTCCTGTTTAAATGCTTACGATACCACTGATTTCATCTGGCACAGTTTCAGCAGGCTAGAGGATGAATGTTTGCTGCTCAGTCATCAGTGGCCTTAGGGCTTTCTCCAGTGAGATGTGGATTTGAGAGACAAAGAGCTTCAACTGGCTCATCTGTGCCTCCAGTCTTGTGTAAAAGGTGAAGGATCTGTTTGCAAAGGGGACAACCTTGCTCAGTTCTTCATATAAAAGCTTGAGGTCTTCATACCAGGTAAAGATCCCAGGCTGTAGATCTCAACTGTGTCAATCCTGAGAAGTTCAGCTCTTCATCAGGTATTTTTTTGTAGCAGCTTTGAATGCCATAGGCATGAGACTAAGCATAAAAAACCTAGAAGGAGAGGATGAATACCACTGTGGAGCTCAGATCTAAAATGTATGTACATGCCTCTCATTTCTAGAAAGGACCTTACTGGGCCAGCTGGAGTAAATCAGTAAAAGCTGCAGGCCATTATGTTCCAGAGCTGGCTGTTAGAATCTTGAGAGATTAACAGCATGACAGCTGTGGCAGGTCATCTCCTACAGAAAGGATAACAAAATATTTGTGCATCTCAGGCAGAGGGAGGGATGAGTAACAGAAGTATGTGGGGAAGCAGGTACTTTTCGAACTACCCAGAGGGAGCTCACCTTCACAGACCAGCAGAGCTGTCTTAATGTAGCAACTGCAGCTATTGCATCACTTGAAGGAACAGTAAAGCTGCCATGGAAACATCTTTTCCTCAGGGGATCCCAGACAGGATTCTGGTCAAGCCTGCTCAAATTTCTCCTGTGCTTTCCACCACCACGCTGCCCCTCCAGCTGACTGCAAAAGTCAAAATCCAGCCCATAAGCTAATATAGTGTAAATGTTAGTTAAACAGTTACAGCTTTTAAGATCTTATAAGCAGTAGAAGCAGCCGTCAAATTGGGAGATAACTGCTCTGGTGCATGGCAGACTGCAGCCACAGTGTGTCAAATATGTTAATAGTGAGACTGGCAGAAACCATAGCTTCAGGGTGCGACTTAAGCCATCAAGTACAGAATGCACAGGAACTGTTGCACCAGTCAAACTCTTATCATTGTCTTATTACTGGCTTCCAATTACTGACTGTAGTCAACACCAGATGCTTCAAAGGGGTGTGCAAGAAACCACGTAGTGCACAGTAATAGTAGGTGTATTTTGCTCATAAGAAAAATAGCTTCTTATCCACTGCCCTCGGCCAGTGCTTGACATATCCTAAGACATGACAGTTTATATCTTCTTATGCATATATATTTTCGAGCAACAGAAATTTACAAAAGAAGGGACTGGAATTTGGGAGGTCTGAATGAGATTTTGGGATGGATGACATAGACCAAATGACATCATCTTTCTGCGCCTCCATTTCCCCACCTAAATGCCATCAAAGACCTTGACACTCATGAGGTTCTTGAGATCTAGGAACTAAAACTGTGATAGAAGTGCAAGGGAAGGTTATGTGAAAAATCAAACTTGTTTCTTAAATATAATCAATGATTACAAGGATTGCCTAAGATAGAGAGAAGCTAAACCAGTTCAAGAGAACACAATGTGCTGTTCTCTTTTTTGGATTGTGTACTCCAGGCACTCGGCAGTGCTTATGTGTGAACTGATGGGCATGCAATAATTTGGCTGTTTCCCTCATACGGTTTACTTTGGTGCAAACCCTCCATTTATTTTCATGGATCCTTCACTCAGCAGGGAGGGACGTGCTCTAAAAAAAGAAAGAAAAAATCCTCCAGGCAGTCCCTTCTGATCATACTATTCACTGTTATTCTTTTTTAAAAAGAAAGACAGAAGTACAAATAGAAAGTCCTTGTTCTGTTCATCTTCCTGAAGCCATCTCAAGAAACTGTCTTTTGTCCTTCCTTTGCTAAAAACTAGTTAGGAAGCAAATTATATCTGAAGGCAAGAAATGGGTTGCTCATCCCAGATTTTTGTTTTAAGGTCACCTTGCAGTTCTCTGTGATTCAGAGATATTTTTATTATACCTCTCTTTTTTTCTTCTTTTTTCCTTGTCTTCTTTTTCTTCCCCCCCTTAAGCTAAATGACAAGTTACGAAACTTTGTGGTTTGGTTGTTCTTAATGTGAGTATTGAAAAATTATAATGTGCCAAATGCATGTGACAAGAGGGTTCCCTCCTCCCAGCTCCCTCCCTGTCAGCTGTTGTGGCTTTTCATCACGTTTAACTGCTCACAGCTTTCAAAACATATTGGTTTTTGTTCTCAGACCTTTGTCCTTTCTTACAGCTGTTTGTTTCTCAGTGTGGTCAGTATTCATTGAGTAGATCAAATCCACTTTTAAACTCTCTTCTCCTAAACTCTCTTCTCCTTTCTTCCTCCATCTTGACTCTACAAAGGTCACAGAGTTGCTAGGATTTCTGTGTACATGCTGAGAAGTATCAGAAGGAAAAATGGGAAATCATTAATAAAGGATGAGTGAAGCAAACTGCAGAATAGCAGGCTCTGGTCCTAAATTCAGTCAGATGGTAGGACATTCCAATTGAACCTTGAAGATATTTTTACATGTATTTAGGAAGGTGGTAGATAAATCATGCAATACAATCCAAAGCACCCACTTGCTATTTGAAATGGGAAAGAACATAGCAATGCTTCAAGCGTCTGTGTTTGTTTTGGGGATTCTTTTGTCCTGATTTTAATGAGCTGGTGTCCAGTTTGGGGGAGGAAAACAGTCTTTCCATTATGCCTGTAATGTCTTACTTCTGTTGTGAAAGGCAATGAGCACTCAGGTACCACTTGAAGGGATACCCACAGTCTTCTGCAGTGGTACATCAAAAAGGTAATACTTGTATGTATATCATCTTCTGGACAAGGAACTGCAAGCTCAAAGTGATGCCTTAAAGAACCTAGAAATAAAACAACACACTTTTGAGATAATATTAGTGTAGGAGATAATATAAAAGCTGGTCTTTATTGGAGGCCTCCAGGGGCAGATATGGAAAATGTCCACAAAATTCCCACTTCCACATGGTTTGAATACAGTTTTATAAATTTAGCAAATTAGCATAATTGACAAAAATCACCAATTAGATACAGAAGAGGTGATGCAATTTCCCCCAGTTCAACCCTCTCTGAATCCTGCCCCTCCCTTAGATGGGAACTAAACTATGTTTATAAAAATATGTGTCAATGAGCTGGTCTCAACCTTGGTTCCTAGGGAGAACCAAGATAGGATAGAGGCCATGGAATATGTTTTGTCTTTCTGCTTATCAGGACAGGGAAAAGTACTGGGAAAACTAGCTAGAGTGCAATAATAGGCTGCAGAGCTATGAATATATGTGTAAAGATTATATAAAAGGAAAAAGGCAAAAAATAATTTGGCATCACATGAACAAATGGACTTCTTTAAAATAAGTATTTGCATGACAGCAGTAGTAGCTGGACAAAAATTAATTTAAGAGCCTAGGTTAAGCTCAAAATTTAGGCAAGCTTAAATTTACGGTTTCGTGGATTAGATTTCATCCCACTCCTGAGTAGTTAATGCACCTAGAGAAAGGACATGGTGCTTTCAACAGGTTCCAGGATAGAAAATGCTTCTGCATGGTTGTGATTTGAGCATAGTTCCCTTGGGAATATTCCATTGTAAATTCATCAGCCCTTACAGAATAAACTGGTGGGAGAGTTAAATATCTGTTTCCCACACACATTAGTTTCTGTGCAAAACATGGGTGACTTTATAAGGTTTTTTTCCTTTTCAATGGAAACCTCTGTGTGGAAGTGGGCCTTGTATACTGCATTTCAGGTAAGAAATGTACTCACAGTCCTCCTTAGAAACTGCAGTTATGAAACATCCTACAGAATTATTCATATATTTCAGGGTAGTTCAGTAACCTGAACTAATTTTGGGACAGTTTTTTCCTTTTCAGAATGGTTTCTAAATGCTGTCTAGCAGTTTACAGTCCCAGCCAAGAAAAGTATATATGGGACAAAACAGTAAGTGCTACTTGTAGCTTGAAGTGCTACAAAATCTGATAAAAATAGAATAGAAATTTTAGATATTCATTATACCTTTACAATCCTGAGAGATGGTAAAAGGCACCATTCAATAGTATCTCAAACATATGCATGCAGTCTGTTGTTTCAACAATGTCAAAAACTGTGTAGCAACTCTAGTCCATCCACCACAGTAATTTAATATTATAAATCTTTACAGGAAAAAAGTATATAAGTCCACATATGCTCATATCAGGCCTTTGTAGGATTAAAAAAAAAAGCAAAACCAAGAAATCAAATAAAAGTTAAGAGGGGGAATATCACCTTATGTGTTTATAAAATACTGCCTCTCTTGGACTTGGCCATTAGTTTTCACTCACAGGCAGTAATGGTCCCTTTCTGAATGCTACATATTCTATATGATCAATAATAAAGTTGTATGCTATCTAAAAACATGGCACTATACATGCCAGGAGTACAGGTACTCCATTTAGTATGACAGCAAAAGACACAAAATATGGGCATCTGACAGACTGGCTAATGTCGTTGAATATTCCTAAAAACCCAAAGAAATGGAAAACAAAACCCTAAAAAATAAAATTAAAGTCTCTGTCAGTAGTCCCAAGAGATAGAGTCTTGTCCTAAAAATAGTAAGCACTGTATCAGTCTGTGAATCACAGCACTTAAACCTAAAGAGTCACATTCCGTGTTGACAAAGACCTTCAGTAGTCCCATTAAATACATAAGATGTAAATCACTGTAAAACATGAACCCTGATCTAATTCCTTTCTCTGAGATGAATAACTTCAAAGTCATTGTTTCTTATTTCCTCCTCTTCTCAATTCCTAGTGAAACAGAATTTTTGAAAACTATTTTAACTATAAGTACTCTTGAAAGAAAAACTGCTGTTTGGTCTCTATGTATTTTCAAATTTGATTTTAAAACAGAAAGAGGTTTCTTGTTCAAGACTTTTGGTCAGCTGTGGGGTTTATTGGACAACATACCCATGCCTGGACATACTTTAGAAGTGAATAGGCAAGTAGAATACATGTGTGTAGATATTGGAGTATATTAGAAAATAATGTGTGTTGTGTTGAAGAATTTGTGAACTGTTGCATTGTTTCCATGGCAATTAGAATGAAAATGACTTCTGATGGCAAAACTGAATTATGCTTGTGAATATTCAGTAGGGACCATCGTACCTATTGCAAGAGGGTGGCTTGAATGGTCTGAAAGTTCTTTCCAAATGTAATTATGACTTGAAGAGTGGTGGATTTTAAGCCTCTAACAAGAAAGGATAACACCAATAGTTATAACAGCCTATATACAGAATTCGCAGAATGAGTAGGTTGGAAGAGACCTTAAAGATCATGGAGTCCAGCCCATGCCCCAACACCTCAACTAAACCATTGCACCGAGTGCAACATCCAGTCTTTTTTTAAAATCATCCAGAGATGGTGACTCCACCACCTCCCCAGGCAGATCATTCCAGAACTTTATCACCCTTTCTGTAAAAAACTTTTTCCTAATATCTAAACTATATTTCCCTTGACGCAGCTTGAGACTGTGTCCTCGGGTTCTGTCAGTTGCTGCCTGGAGAAAGAAACCAACCCCCACCTGACTACAACCACCTTTCAGGAAGTTGTAGAGAGTGATAAGGTCACGTCTGTTGTGGCGAACTCTCTGTGTGTGGAGACACGAGGCTTGACTCCATTTCAGAAGGCTGATTTATTATGTTAAATATTATATTAAAATGCTACATTAAGACTATACTAAAAAACAGAGATATCAGAAGGCTCAACAAGAATAGAACAGAATAGCATAACAAAATCCTGTGACTGCTCACAGCCTTGGCACAGGTGGCTCTGATTGGTCATCAATGGAAAACAATCCACATGGACCAATCACAGATGCACCTGTTGCATTCCACAGCAGCAGATAGTAATTGTTTACATTTCTCTCCTGAGGCTCCTCAGCTTCTCAGGAGAGGAAAAATCCCAGCAAAGGATTTTTCATAATATCATGGCTACACACGTCTGAGCCTCCTCTTCTCCAGGCTAAACAACCCCAGCTCCCTCAGTCATTCCTCATAGGGCTTGTGTTCCAAGCCCCTCACCAGCCTCATTGCCCTCCTCTGGATGCCCTCAAGTGTTTCAACGTCCTTCCTAAACTGAGAGGCCCAGAACTGGACACGGTACTCAAGGTACGGCCTCACCAGTGTCAAGTATAGGGGAAGGATGACCTCCCTGGTCCTTCTGGCCACACTATTCCTGATACAAGCCAGGATGCCATTGGCCATCTTGGCCACAAGTGCACACGGCTGGCTCATGTTTAGCCGGCTGTCGACCAGCACCCCCAGGTCCCTTTCTGCCTGGGCACTGTCCAGCCACACTGTCCCCAGCTTATAACATTGCAGGGGGTTATTGTGGCCGAAATGCAGGACCTGACACTTGGATTTATTAAACTTCATCCTGTTAGACTCAGCCCATCCATTCAACCATTCCAAGCCTCTCTGCAGAGCCCTCCTACCCTCCAACAGATCAACACATGATCCCAGCTTAGTGTCGTCTGCAAACTTACTAATGAAAGATTCAATCCCCTCATCCATGTCATCAATAAAGATATTAAACAGAGCTGGTCCCAGCACAGACCCCTGAGGGACACCACTGGTAACTGGCTGCCAACTGGATGCAGCACCATTCACTACCACTCTCTGGGCCCAGCCATCCAGCCAGTTCTTAACCCAGCAGAGAGGTGCTCCTGTCCAAGCCATGGGATTCCAGCTTTTCCAGGAGTATGCTGTGGGAGACAGTGTCAAAGGCCTTGCAGAAATACAGATACACAACATCAACAGCCTTTCCTGCATCCACCAGGCAGGTCGCTTGGTCATAAAAGGAGATCAGGTTGATCAAACATGACCTACCCCTCCTAAACCCATGCTGGCTGGGTCTAATATCCTGGCCGTCCTGTAAGTTCTGTGTGATGGCACTAGATATAAACTGTACCATAGCCTTACCTGGTACAGAGGTCAGGCTACCCGGCCCATAATTGCCAGGATCCTCCTTCCCACACTTTTTATGAATGAGCCGCACATTGGCCAGCTTCCAGTCATCTGGAACCTCACCAGTGAGCCAGGACTGCTGATAAATGATGGAGAGCAGCTTCGCAAGCTCATCTGCCAGCTCCCTCATCACCCTGGGATGGATCCCATCTGGTCCCATGGATTTATGAATATCCAAGTGGCTCAGCAGTTCTCTGACTGCCTCCTCCTGGATAACAAGGGGACCATTCTGCTCCCTGATATCATCAAGCAACCCAAGAGGACAGTTATCCTGAAGGCAAGCCTTCTCACGAAAAACTGAGACAAAGTAGGTGTTAAGCACCTCTGCTTTCTCCTCATCTGCAGTAACAAAGTTCCCTTCTGCATCTAATAAAGAACAAATGTTAGTCTTGCCTTTCCTTTTGCCATTATTATAATTATAAAACCATTTTTTAATCCTTTACAGAAGTCTCCCTTTTAAGTTCAAACTGAGCTTTAGCCTCCCTAATATTTTTCCTACATACTCCAGCAGTCCTCTTAAATACTACCTGAGAAACCTGACCCTCCTTCCAAAGGCGATACATCCTTTTTTTTTATTCCTGAGTTCCTCCAAAACCTCCTTGCCCATACAGGCTGGATGTTTGCCACGCCGACTTGTCTTTCAGCAGGCAGGGACAGTCTTTTCCTGTGCCCTCAAGAT